>BQNB010000736.1:0-64303 GCA_026074375.1 Tanacetum coccineum
TACCCTTGAAGTTATAAGTTTAATAAAATGACAATTTCAGCCCTTGTACTTAATAATTTCCAAAAGTTACAATATATACCCCTTGCATGGAAAATATTTACAAAATAAGTCCAAAACGCCATGCAAGCTTATTTAAAGACTCTAAATGATATTTGCAGGTTATAGCTTATTAGAATAAGCAAAAATAAGATGTTTTAACGTAACGAAAGTTCACATTAACGATTCGTTAAGCTAGAAATTAAAACGGGTCGAATTAGGGTTTTAAAACGAAAATGCGTAGGTTTTTAATTCAGTTTCTTTCAAGACTTAACAAAGTGGTTATATTAACATTAGTTAAGATAGATTATAACAAAATTTAACAATATTAGCTCATAGATTAATTGAAAACGCAAAATTAGGGTTTATGGGTTTGGTTTTGGATCAATAAGAGAAAACGCATGGTTTTTGAGTTTAAAAGCTTTAACAAGAGTATGAAAATAATCATATGAACATTATAAGGATATAGGAGCAGGTTTGAAGTTCTTAGAACCTGGGTTTGAGCTTTGAAGATCGAAAATGGGTTAAAACGGGTCGAAATGCTTCGTACGCCAAGGATTTGGGTCTCGGGGCTTCAAGGCTTCAATTTTTCTCTTGATTTCTGCTTCTTGGGACTCTTGGGACTTCCTTGATCAGATATTAGCTTCCATTGTTGAATATAGATGAAGAAATGAAGGTGTGAGTTAGAATGAGGGGTGCGAGCCCTTATTTATACTCGAACAAGGCTTGGAGGCTAAGGAAGGAGTGCAAGGTGTCATGATCTTGTAGATGCTGTGTTGGGAGGTCTAGGGATGACATGGGAGGTCTATGGTAGTAGCTAGAGTGATGTGGAGGCTGTTTGTGGTGGTGGGAGGCCGCGGCATACTTATGGACAAAGGGAGGAGATTTGGCCTCTTTAGCAACCAAGAAATGAGCTAGATATTTAGGAGAGGTGCTTGTAAGCTGGTTAGAAGTGAAGGAGGTGCATCATCATGGTGTGTGGTAGCTTGGTTAATTATAAAATGGGTCAAAATAAGCTAGAATGAGGTCGCGGGTTCATAAGGCTCGAACTAGGGTTTTTGAGCTTGGATTTTGAGTGCATTTGATCATTAGTGATAGATTATGGATTTTAAGACTTGTATTAAGGGTTTAAAACAAGATTTGATTAATGGTTCGCGTTTAAAATGGGTGAAAATAGGTAAATGGGTCGTGGTTTGCTTTTAGGGTTCGAACTAGGGTTTTTAGGATTTAATTCTTGTACATTGGTGTTAAAATGATGAAATATGATTTGTAATGTTGTAAATTATGTATTCATAACTTATTTGGGTAATGGTTTGGGTTTAGAATGGGTAAAAATTAATAAACGGGTATTGATTTAGAAACTAGCTCGGGTTAGGGTTTTTGACATTGGTTTCTTTGTAATTTCATGGAATGAGAAGGTAAATGGAATGTAAATGTAGTGCATTACTTGCTTGTAACTTGTACCTAATGGGTTGTACAAGATTCCTTAGGAAAACGGAGGTAAAATGGCTATTTTAGATGTTGTGCATTAATGACTTGTACATTATGCTTTAAAGGACTTGTACCTTATTTTGGAGGGAAAGTATATTCAAATGAGATGTTATATAACTTATACATGAGCTTTGATTACTTGTACATTCATCTTAAATGCTTACATTACCTAAAATTAAGGTTTAGACATAAATGATAACGGTTTATGTTTATTTGATAATATCGTTATAAAAACTATATTAAATAGATAATGTATATGGATAAAAGATTATTGACTTGACATATTATGATGTTTACATGATGTAAACATAGATAGAAATAGGCATAGGTCGTTACGAGAGCTCGTTTACTTTTGAAATGTAAACTATGATACGTATTGGAATGGAATGAAACAAAATTTTATTCTCATGAAAAAGTAGTACTTAATATAATACATAGAGATTACATTAAGGAAATACTAGAAAATTATGGGTTGTTATAATTCAGGACCCGGTTTTAACTACTTGAATTTTCAAGATTCAACAGAAGACTCAAATTCAATACCGTTAAAAGAAGACTGGGATAATTTGTTTAGTCCTATGTATGAAGAATACTATGCGACGAGATCTCCAGAAGTGTCAGATAATTTCGCTGCAAATACTCTTGATGAGGAAGACACTCCTTCATCATCTTTAATTATCGTTAAAGAAAATGAAGCTCCTCAAATAGCATCCTCATCAGAAGAACAAGTTACTAACGAACCAACAACTCTAGTCTCAAATGATAATGCCGATGAGTCAGTTCAAAAAGACGTTGCAGAACTTGATGGCAACACTTTCATAAATCCATTGGCAACTCTTGAGTTTAAAAAAGCCGAGTCATCTTCAAACTACCAGGACCCATCAAATATGCACGAGTTTCATCAAAGACATCGCTTCACTGATACATAGACTAAGAATCATCCAATCGAACAAGTGATTAGTGATCCTTTAAAGCCTGTTTCAACAAGACGTAGACTCAACACCGATGCAGAGTTATGCATCTATGCACTAACAATGAGTATTGCCGAACCTACGAGCATCAAAGAAGCTATGCTTGATCACAGCTAGATCGAATCAATGCAAGATGAACTCAATCAGTTTAAAAGATTATATGTATGGGAACTTGTTGCAAGACCTGTTGACTGGAATGTAATCAAGGTCAAATGGCTTTGGAAAAACAAGACAGATGCTGAAAACATAGTTATTCTAAATAAATCTCGTCTCATTGCAAAGGGTTGTAGTCAACAAGAAGGAATAGAGTTAGAGTAATCGTTCGCTCCAGTAGCACGACTCAAAGCTGTCAGAATGTTTGCGGCTTACGCAACTCACAAGAACTTCACTATATACCAGATGGATGTCAATATTGTATTCCTTAATGGTCCACTGAAATAAGAAGCTTTTGTAAGTCAGCCTGATGGTTTTGTAGATCCAGACTTTCCTAACTTCATTTATCGTCTAAAGAAAGCTCTTTACGGTCTCAAACAAACCCCTAGAGCATGGTATGACAAGCTTTCCTTATTCTTGATTGACCACATCACAAAAGGTATTGTGGATCCAACACGGTTCACAAGAAGACACGAGGATGACATTTTATTAGTTCAAATATATGTCGATGACATAATTTTTGGTTCAACAAATCCAGTTTTCTCAAACAGATTTGCAAAACTAATGAAAGATAATTTTGAAATGTCAATGATGGGTGATATGAAGTTCTTCATAGGACTTCAGGTTCATCAATCCTCTCATGGAATCTTCATTAACCAATCACAATACACTTTGGAGCTTCTTAAAAAGCATGGTATGGATAGGTGTGATTCCAAAAGTACACCAATGGCTACAGCCAGAATCGACGCAGATTTACAGGGTACCTCAACTGATCAGATCAAATACCATAGTATGATTGGGGAACTCATGTATCTAACTATAAGTCGACCATATATTGCCTTTGCAACATTTGTATATGCACGTTATCAGGCACGCCTAACTGAGAAACACCTCAAAGAGGTCAAAAGGATCTTTCGTTACCTCAAAACTCCATTAACATGGGTTTGTGGTTCTTGAAGGATTTTGGATTTGAGCTAATTGCATATTCAGATGTAGACCATGCAGGGTGTCACGATGATTGCAAGAGCACATCTGGAGGAATTTAATTTCTAAGGTGACAAGCTAGTCAGTTGGTCGTCAAAAAAAAGGATTGTACAGCTATGTCAACTGCGGAAGCGGAGTACATATCTTTGTCTGCATGATGCGCACAAGTCATTTAGATGAGAACGCAACTACTAGATTATGGATATCGTTACACCAAGATTCCAATGCACTGTGATTCAAAGAGTGCAATTGCCATATCCTGTAATCCGGTACAACATTCTCGTACAAACCACATCAACACCCGGTATCATTTTATCAAGGAGCATGTTGAACAAGGTATAATTGAACTTTCCTTTGTCATGACGGAATACCTGCTTGCTAATCTATTTACTAAAGCCCTTCCAAAAGAAAGGTTTGAGTACTTAGTTCACAAGATTGGTATGCGATGTATGACTCCAACTGAGTTGGAACGTCTGACAAAGTTATCTTCTTGAATAAAAGGTCATACATAAAATCTTTTGTAAATACATACAAAAACAAAATTAAAAATTAAAAATGAAAAATATCAAAAATATTTTATTTCTTTTTTAAACATGAAAAACAAATAAAAATTTCAAAAATACAAAAACACAAAAATATAACTTAATGATGCAAACACGTATCTTCTTCGTTTTATCAGTTTCATGATGCTGTTTTATAAAGTGGTTCTTTTAAAGCAAAGCAATGTATCATGAACTCAGGGGGAGTTATTCAGTCATTAAAATGAATTTTCACTGCTAAAATATGTGTTTTGTAATCATTTCCATTCACAAAAAGAAATCATCTTTAAAAAATCATCATCTTTGAAAAATCAAGTGTGCTAAAATTGCAAAAATGACAATCTCTTGAATAAGTTCTTTAATTAGACATTTATTCAAGAGGGAGTTATAAATTTTTGTATCATCAAAATCTTCTTAAATGTGGTCAAAACTGCAAATTTAACTAACTCTCAAATAAATTTTTTTAATTTGATATTTAATTGAGGGGGAGTTATAAATTTTTCAGTCACTTCATCATCTGAAATTCAAAAATATGAACTTAAATGCAAAAAATAACAATCTTTTAAATAACGTTTATCCAAAATGAAAGAAATTCTTTTAAATGGATATTTGTTTAAGGGGGAGTTATTTTTGTTAAATAACAAGATTTTAACTGCAAAAATAACTTAAAGAGATAATCGGGCTAAGTGATTTAACTCCAAGGGGGAGTTTATGAAAATAATTTTGGACCATCAAAGTTTACAAAAGTAAGTATAGGGTCTGAAACTGTCAAAAAGTTAAACTTGTTTTCGGAAGTATAAAAGGGAAAGGTTTCATACGAAAGTTATAACTTTTGTACGCAACCTAAGAGTTTTCGTAAATTCTCTCAACTTTTGAGCTTTCGTAATCTTGCACACACGATCCAAATTGTTTTACGATTCTCTGTGTTAATCGAACGTATGGGTTTTACATCTTATTTGAATCCTTTCAATTTAATTTTGTTTTAATTGATTGACAGATAGGTTTCGAACTAGATCTAGGGTTTCGTAAAATCGAATGTTAAGATTGTGTTAAATTGATCTAGGCGAAACATTATTAAATGTTTAGGGATATGATTTATGTGATTGAATCACTGAAAACAACATGATTGGACCTTGAATCTGAGGGTTCCATAAGCGTAAGAAGTTTCGTATGCATGAACATGGACTTTTGGATACAATAACTGGACTTTGAGTGTTGTAAGGATGATACTTAATCAGTTTAATTGTGAAAATGGCTCTAAACAACATTCTTAACAAAAATTCATTCATACGAAAGCAATTTTTGATTTTTGGCTAAGTCGCGCTTTCGTAAAATAAAAGGTTTCATAAAATGGAACTGAGCCAAATCAAATGGTTTCGTAAATGTTAATTGGGCCAACTCAATGGGTTTTGTAAATGTCATATTGGGCCGGATTTAATGGGTTTCATAAATACAAATGGGCTAAAAATTTGGGTTTCGGATATTCATTTATGGTTTTCATTAATGGGTTTCGGATAATTCTTTATTGGGCTAAAAAAATTTACGAATACTCAAATGGGCTTAACTGGTAAACAAATGGCATTTAACAAATCCAATGATAAATTTAGTTATACACTCATATTTCTATATTGATAAATGGGGAAAATGGTAAAGATTGCGTCCGGTTACGACCGTTTTCTAAATTAAGATAATGAGGAATGAGTGATCTACTGACCATCTAGTTATCGTATATAAGAATTTTTTTGATAGCTAAAGTTTTTTATTCAGTGTTCAAATGTTTTGTGATAAATGAATGAAAGTTGTGATTTAAATATTTATGACTATTTTTTCAAAATGATTCTCATGTCTCAAAAGGCAAATTCAAAAGTTTTGAAAAAGAGTGTTTCAAAATAAACTGTTCAAACATGGTTTATGACTGACTTTTGAACATAATTGAGTAAATGGTCTAAATCATGTCTGGTTTCGACCGTTTTCTGAAATTAACAGAATGGGGATTGAGTGACTTAGTGACCATCCAGGTGTTGTTTCACAAGTTTGGTTGTATAATCATCATTGTTTTTCAAAACATCTTTAAAAAACAAGTGATTTTGGATATTTTATCTTAATTTTTTTTCTATCAAAAAAGCCATACTTTTGTGTCATAAAAGTGGTACTATTTTACTGAATTTTTTTAAGAATATAAAGTTATACTCCTAGATTTTTAAACATCAATGGTTTTCTCTACAAGTGTTTTTGCCAAACTGGTATTTTTCAAAATCGGAGTATATCTTTACTATTCTTAAAAGAGTATCATTTCACAAATTGCTTTTTGGTGAGGAAACTCGGATAGGAAGAGAGATAAAATCCATACGCGAAAAAGCAAATCTAAGTATGCTTGAAAAAGAAATGGTAGAGCATACAAAATGAGATCAAAATAAAAAGACGAATAAAGCGTATGGCATGTGCCCAGAAAAGCAAGAATTGACACATGAGAAAGAAAATAATCAGAATATGCTCAAAAAGAATTGCCAGGGCATATAAAAACAGACAGAGTGGAAAGAGGCAAAAATGTTATATAAATTGTATACATCATAACTTTATCTCATTTCACTAATCACTTTATTTCATCATATAATATTCCTCATGGCTCAACCACAATAAATCATTCCAGCAGATCAACTTGTCACCACCAAGTACCAAAGCATTGGGCGATGTAACGACTATGTTGTGCTTTAGAATATTCCATGCTCAATGTAATGCAAGATTATGGGACAAATACTTGTTGATCATGCTTTGAGTTATGCTCTAACTGCAACTATAGATGTTCCAGTTGTTTACTTACAACAGTTTTGGAAGACAGTCAGCAAGGTTGTCATGCTAATGAGATAATTCATTTTAAGGTGGACAAAAAAGAGATTGTTTACACAATGGATATGTTCCATTCAACTCTTAAGCTGTCAGTGGAAACTCTAGAAAATCCATTCATTGCACCAGCATCTCTGGAATACATCCAACTATTTATGAAGATCATAGGCTACCAAGGAGATGTTGATAAAGTAAGTGCTTTCTTCACAAAGAATCTTGCTCAATCGTGGCAGACTATGTTCAAGGTGTTCAACCGTTGTCTTACATCAAGAACATCTAGACATGATCCGACTAAGATCAACATCCTCTAGATCTTTCATGTTGTCGTCAATCGTGTATATGTTGATTATGCCAGTCTTTTATGGTGGGATTTTCTTCATTACGTACAGCATAAGAAAGATGTTATCCAGTACCCTCGCTTCATAAAGCTCATCATTGTTGATTTGATAAAGAAGTTTCCTTCTATTCCCCAGAGATTAGAATAGGATTATCATTCAATCAAGGATAATATTCCATTAGTAAGTGTTTCCACTACGGGAAATGTGACTGTACGAGGGATGCAAACTCTGGATGAGTTTATTACTGATGATATCCGTGTCACCGAGGAGTATAAGGAGTATGAGAAGGTATTTTTTGGGTTAGACGTTCTAACGATTCAGCTGTAACCGGTTAAATCTACCCAAGGGACAATTAGGACACCTAGTGCCCATAGAACACCTACCCCTACTGCTATTGTTGGTGATGTTGTTTAGAAGAAGAAGCGAAAGCAAGTTTCTGGAGAAACAAGCTTACTAAAGAAATCTCTTAAAGTTACCATCCAACAAGTAAAACAAAGTACAACTCCAATTCCACCTCCCAGTGATGACAAAGAAATGGACAAAATTGCTAAAGCAATCCTTCTAAGTCTTACTATGCATAAAACTGCTATCATTGTTGAGGTACAAGAGAATGTTGCTAAGGTACAAGAAAAGATATTGGAGGAGGATATTGCTAAGATGGTAGATGGTAAAAATGAAGAGTCGTATTCTAGTGAGTTTGCTTATTCAATTTTCCAAGATGATGATGATGATTCTAGTAATAGGATAGAGCCTAGGAGTCATAAGAAAAATCCGAAAACTGTTGATGTTGATGATGAGAATGAGAAAGAGAAGAAAGATGATAAGAAGGATGATGATAATGATGATGATAACAATGATGATCACACTGATCATACATTGGTCAAAGCTCAAATGGCGGGTAGTTTGGAGACTAGAAATAAGAAGATGCAGACACTAATTCCCTCACCCCCTAGATCCCCTAGGACAAACTTATCTTCGGATAAGTCTTTATCTCAAGAATTGACGGATACTGTATCACCCTCACCTGCCACTACATCTCAAGATCAAAGCAAGACAAAACGTATTTCTAACAAATATAGACATCTTCCAGGAGCTCTTCATAGGATGGGCAGGTGTCAAGGTTATATGATCCAGTAAATAGAAAAGAAATATGTTACTAACCGTGAATTATAGAATGTTCATGGAAAAGTTGATAAAGTTCTTCATGAAATTATTCTTCAAATTGCTTCATGAGCCACTAATGATTTGATTGAGAACAACCTTAATAGAGTTGTGGTTGATACTATCATACAAGAACGTGATGCATTCCAAGATGAGGTACCTGCTTTAATTTCAAAAGAATTTGTTAATCATGCGCCAAAGATAATTGAAGAACTTTTCAAGAATCACATGAAGAACAATGTTATTTAAGTTCATCCTACAACAAGTGCTTCCACTTTTACAGTAACATCAGCTGATCTTCAACAACAACTGTATTTGAAGATGAAGTCTAATATTTAAGATCAAGATGATGATCCAACATTGTGAGATGTCCTTGAACGTAAGTTTGAAAAGTCTTGAAGGAAGTAAAGCTGAAGATCTTTGAAACTGAGTTTTGGAAGAAGCCACCACTGCTAGGTGAATTAGACCATGACATAATGAAAGCATTCAAAAAAGAAATAACAAAGTGTCTAAGGCATCATGAGTAGATGAGAAAGTGGGAGTCGTTCGTGAATGAAAGACCAATTCTACCAACGATGAAGCGCCAGTAATAATCAACCCTTAGAGGGTGATTGTTAGGAATAGAAAACGTGTTTATTATTAATACAGAATTGGTCTTGTATAGAATATTAGTTTAGTTTGTATTTATATTGTAATAAGTTAAACTTGGTCAAACTTAAGTAAATGTTGACCAAGTTAGACCAAAGTAGGAAAAATAGAAGGATTGGTCAATAAGTATAAATACCCCTTACTAGAGGTATTTACAAAAGTCTCTTACACATTGTAATCTCCTCTCCTCTCCTCTCAACCTCCCTTCTCTTTTTCCTTTGTTAATGAAAACTTTAAAAATGATGAAAAATACTCTCTTGTATCCTCTCTCTTAATCTTTCACTTTTGTATGATACTATATGCAAACATGACATATAACATATACCTTGTCTAGATAATCTAGATTAATGAATCCATGTGGCTGGCTAACGTACAATTCTTCCTTCAGAGGTCTGTTAAGAAATGCAGTTTTAACGTCTATTTGGTACATAGAGAATGATTTATGTGCAGGGTTTGCCAAACACATTATCACATATTCCAAACGAGCAACTGGTGCAAATGACTCTTCGAAGTCTATTCCTTCTTCCTGTCTGTATCCCTTAGCCACCAAACGAGCTTTGTTATGGATAAAAGTATTCTCTTCATCACGTTTGTTTTTCCACAACCATTTGATATCAATAACATTTTTTCCAGCTAGTTTGTCAACTAATACCCATACGCCTAGTCATTCAAACTAATGAATTTCCTCCTGCATCGCATCTATCAAAGCTGGGGTATATGTATGAAGATAAAGGATAAGAAAGACATCCCCAGCATTAGAAGCACATTGGAAGACTTTATTTTGTTGTATTTGTACTTGTTAGGAAGATTGTAAGTAATTTCGTATGACTCCACATTGGGGGAAGATTGTTAGCCTTAAAATGCGAGTGTCATTTACGGAATTACATTAGTTATTAAATAGCCAGATACACAAGGACTAGTAATGACATGTTAGGATAGTTATGCATATAGAAGGCTATATATACCCCTCCTTACTTCCAAGGAGGGGTGAGGTCTCATTTCACTAGGTGTATTTTCCCTTATTTCTAAGCTAATACACCATCTTTCCTTTCTTTTTCTTTACTCTCTTTCATGGATTTATACTTTTTTGGCCTCCTCGACCTCCGGATCATGGTTATGCTAGTGAATTTTATGATTACCATGTGGCATCAGAGCTAACCAAGGGTGTTTGTATTTGTGTTTGTGTGGATTCGATCTCAGATTGTGGTTATAATGTCAAAAACGTGAGTTTAGTTCAAAATAAGCCACGGCTAGGAATTTTTCTTGTGTTTTGTTCATAAAGTTTGATACTTTCTTGTTCCTTTATCATTCTTACATGTTATTCAAGGGTTAAAACAAGTTTTAAAAGTGTCAAGATCGAAGCTAAGATTGTTTTTGTCAAGTTGGGTTTAAGGGTTCAAAAAGGGTGTATGGTGGATATTTATGTGTTCTTAATGTTGTTTGATGATTGAAACAAGTCCTTAAATGTCTTAACCAAACATGTGTTAAGTTTGTGGTTCAGTATCATCAAAACAAGCTCAAAGGTTGGATCTATATGGTTTTTTTCTACTCGTGTTCTTACGAGTACAACTTGCGAATTCACATGCTTTTTGAAACCCTTTTTACGTGAACTTAAGACGCGAGTACAGGAAAGGTTCATGCGAATTCACTCTTGTGAGTTCACAAATTATGCGAATCAGTTTCATGCGAGATTTATGTGAATATGCGAGTGTACAATTCATATGTTAAGCGAGTATAGTTCAAAGATCTTAGCGAATGTAAACCTTTTGGGAACGATTTGCTTAAAACTGCTCCAAAACTATAGAAACAATTTTTGTTAAACCGCTTCAAAACTCACCTTTTTGGGAACCATTATTTCAAAAGCGTTCCTAAAACTAGTTTTTAGGAACCATTTCTAACAAACGTTCCAAAAGAGTGCTTGGTCTTCATATCTTCTTTAAATCTTATGAATCCAGCGAGTATAGTTCAGATTTCCTGCGAATTTAATCTTGCGAATATATAGGTTATGTAACGTGCAAGTTCAAATCAAATAAGTACACATGTTTATGTGAGTTCACATGATGGACAGGTTTATGCGAGTTTGGTTCATGTGAGTTCATAGGTTTATATGGATTCACAAGTTTATGTGAATTTACAAGTTTATGTGAGTTCACAGGATTGACAAGTGTATATGAGTTTGGTTCATATGAATTCACAACTTTATGTGAGTTCACATGAATAAAACATACGAGTTCACATGAATGAAAGATGCGGGTTTTATTTTCAAACATGCGAGTGTTATACAGGGTTTTTATGTGAGTTTTTAAACTGGTTTAAAACGTCTTAGGGTTTTCATTGCTTAATACAAGCCATAATCTGAAGTTACACTTTTAACCCCTACACTCCAACAACCATCACATCGTTAGTCCTTTGTTATCAAATGTTTTTAACGACAGTTAGTAAGGACCTAAATTGCAATGACAATAAAGAACAAGAACTTAAACCTATAACCAACAACAAAAACAAACACAATACATCACACTTAAAACGATCCTTCATAAGATTCACTTAAACGATAATCGGTTAGTATTTGATTACTTGAATGACAAAGTGACTATGAGGTTGATTTGATATCACTTATTTGAGATTAAAGTAGGATTTCATGAAGACGTGTACTTATTTTATCATTGAGACTTCCTTTTACTTTCTAATTCTTTTCTTCAAACCCCTCTATCGACTGATGACTTGCTTGAACATTAAAGATTCAGATTAAGACATGAATTATCTAGTTATACCTAATGTAAGGAGTTACATTGTAGTACTCATAGTGTATAACTATCACTTAAAGGAGTTACGATGTAGTGCTCAGTGTCACACGCATATGCAGATGTGGACAGTGTTCTTTAATCACTACAATGCAAGATTAAGTCACAAATTTGGGGGACTGTACTTCAGTTTCAAGTTTGGTAGAGCAGGTTTACTCCATCAGTAGTTACAACAAAAAGTCGACAAAAACGAGGTTGGTAAAGTTAGTCAGGGGGAGAGTAGAGATGTGATCAATAGTTGATTCTCACATGATAGATTTGGGCTATAGAACAACAATGGTACTTCACAGTCTTAGCAAAATTTTCAAACTTTCTCAAAGACGTTCAAAACTTTTTACTTAAGACATGATCATCTCGAGTATACACGACAATGATGATTATGAGATGTTGTAACCATCATGGGGGAAGAATCGTGTACGTGGTGTAGTTTTATGAGTCAATGAAGATATTGCTTTTGTAGATTTATGGTTTTTGAAGATATTGGTTTTGTAGATTCGTGTTTGGTATTATGGTTTCTATTTCATTGGATTGGTTTGTGTGAAGTATGTGAGAAGATTTGATTTTGATTTCTTGCATGTTTCCCCTAACGGATAATTACCAAGACCTAATGACAAGAAACAATAGTGTTTAGTGAGGTTTACTTCTTCTTCTACAAAATTCTGTTGTGCTCTTAAATGACAGACATATAAGATCGTAAAAGCTTCATCAAAGTTTCAAATCTGCTCAAGATAGGGTTATTGATTTGGGGGTAAGCTGATTCAAAAACTTTGTCAAAAATGAGTCTATGAAGAAAGCTTTTCAAGACATGGTGTATGAATTAGAGAGAAGTTAATCCAGTTCATACTTATTACAGTGTTCCAACAACAAGCAAAGATAAAGAGGATTCAAGCTAGGGTACATGTATGAAGACAAAGGACAATAAAGACATCCCTAGCATTGGAAGCGCCTTGGAAGACTTTATTTTGTTGTATTTGTACTTGTTAGGAAGATTGTAAGTAATTTCGTATGACTCCACATTAGGGGAAGATTGTTAGCCTCAAAATGTGAGCGTCGTTTATGGAATTATATTAGTTATCAAATAACCTGATACACAAGGACTAGTAATCACATGTTAGGATACTTATGCTTATAAAAGGCTATATATACCCTTCCTTACTTCCAAGGAGGGGTGATGTCTCATTTTACTAGGTGTATTTTCCCTTATTTCTAAGCTAATACACCATCTTTTCTTTCTTTCTTTCTCTCTCTACTCTCTCTCATGGCTTTATACTTGTTTTGGCCTCCCCGACCTCCGAATTATGGTTATGCTAGTGAATTTTATGGTGAACAAAAAATAAATGTAAATTGAGCGATCAACAAAATGATTTTGAAATGTTTTCAAAACATGTAGTTCTTATAAAATTTTCTTATGGCTTGTAATCACCTTCACACTCGAATCCAGATGAAAAAGGAAAGTGTACGCATCAGTGTGCTTATCCTCACCAAAAGGAGATAAATCTTCTTAAACTTGAGTAGATTAGTCACGACCTGTAAAGTGTATAAGCTCAAGTAACAGTGGTTTTCAAAATGTTGATCATAATTTATCAAGAATTTTTCAATGAAAATTTATATTTCTTTCAAAATTGTATGTTCAACACTCTCATCCTCACTAAATTGCTTGACTTGAATTTATTCTTGAGGAGGAGCATTCAAAACCAAAGTTTCAATGTTTCTGAACACAATCTTTCATAACTACTTTGTGTGTTCAAAAACATGCAGTGTCCGTGTATAAATTTTTTAATGACAATTCAAAATCTTTCAAATTGTGTACTCGACACTAACTCATCCTTCAGTTCAACAACTGAGCGGGAGTATGAAAGAAAGATGTTCCATATAACTCATGCTTCATATGTAAACATTTTCTCCCCATAAGCTTTTCAAAACATGTAAACTTTAATCAATTGGTATCCAAAATATCAAGAGATTTGCTATTTTTGATAAGGGGAGAAAATATGATTAAAATATGTGATCATTTATGACTCTAGTGCGAACTCTTAACTTCATGTGCGAATAAATTTTAAATATCGATGCACATGTGCAGGAGGGATATTTCTCAAAATAAAACTTTTAAAGTGCTAAAATGTTTTGATTTATATCACAAACACTTTGATTGCTTTTCAAAACAAGTTTTATGGTTACGATCAAATACCCAACAACTAACTATTTCATGACAATTATGAAGTCATGAGGTGGTTAAGGTTAGGTATTAGTCTAATGAACCAACCAGAACTAGATGGATCTACCTAGGGAAATTCCATAGTTAGAAATAGCATTCCATAGGCATGATTTGAAAATGAATGAGAAAAGGGAATAATGTTGACTAAGGCATGAGCTAGCACCGGAACAATAACAACATGGTGTTAGTGAGGATGTCTTGATAAACATGAAGGGGTTGAAGAATGAAAAACAAAAGTTTTGTAAATGTTAAAAAGAAATGAGCCCTCCATACACTTAGGGCAGAAACCGAGACAATACATAGGCTATCGGATATCACCAAGATGATGTCTGATATTGAAGAAAGACATCAAGGACCCAGTGATGCAATGCACAACCTTCCCACTCCAAGAACGTTGATATTGAAAAGGTTGCAGTATGCTCCAGCCTCCGATTACTAAAAATAAAGCGCACTAATCGAGTCTAGAGCCAAGAGATCAAATATAAATCTCATTAGGAAACATAAACAATAAACACTTGTTGTTCACCATCAAGAACACTAGTGTACCGGAGAGTCTTACGCATTATCCTTATGATCTTGCCAAAATATTTAGAGTGATACTCTTTAGTATTTCATAGTAACGAATGTAAATCCTACAAGTGCCAACATCAAATACTAAAATAGGGTGACTTGCGATTTCTTTATGAATCAGACTTGTGCTAACTTGAAATCCAATATGATCCAGGTTTTAAGAATTGTTGGGAAACACCTAAAATTGTTGAAGTTTACTTTAATGGTTTACCTGAATTCGTTGTTATCCTAATTCGAACGAGAATCCGGATCCAGGAACGGCTATGGAATATCGAAAAGCGTTGTAACACCCCCAAAATGGGTCGCAACGGAAATGATGTTCCGAGGGCATTACTTCATAATACCATTACACAAGTCATGAGAGAACGACCTCTAAGTGTCGTTTGAAAAGTAATCTTGTATTGTTTAGACTCCAATGCACATCAAGTAAGCTCCTAGCACTTATGTACCTGAAAAAACATGTTTTAAAACATCAACAATAATGTTGGTGAATTTATAGGTTTGTAAATTAAATGAGGCGGATAGCAAGATTTTCCTGTAATAGAGTAACAAATACAATATCACAAAAATGTATTACGAAATGCACTAAGCTCATGACACCGAAGCTCAACAATGAATGTATATAAGATACAAGTAATGAATGTGCCCAATGTAGATGTTCAACCCGTAACATCTATAATGATCCGAAATGGTATACGTTCGTTACCGATGATAGCTAATCATCCGAACGGGGATGTTAATCCCTAATAGATCTATTTATAACATTCGCGCTTACAATCCAGTAATTAACAGTTCATGATGATGAGCATAGTGGGTTATAGCTACTTAGGCAAACTCGTAATATTTGAATTAAAATGTACTTGCATCCATTTTATAAAAAAAACAAACATGATCTCATCCCTAAGATTTGATAAATGATTGAAAATTGTAAGATGGGGACTATAAACTCACCTCAAGCAACTAGTAATATCGCCAATGAAAAGGTAGGCACGAAAAATGATGCACGAAAAACAAGGAAAACTCTATCCGCAACCTAAGTGATAATAATACATATTTAAAATAAATATGCAATATGAATGAATTTAATGAAATTTCGTTCCTAGTGTGTGCTTGCATTTTATTTAAATGATGACAACATTCCTTTTTGAAAATATCAATTCTTGTAAAAACGATTAACTTTTTTCTAAATCTAACTTCGTGAATTACGTAACCGGGACCTTTTGAAAACTAGGACATGGAATCTTCAAAAAGATAGTTTGGGTCAACTCGTGGTTCGGTCTCTAAATGCCTTAAATGATTAGCTCAAGTGGTAACGTTGGAGGAATTTATTTATTTGAGATTTATTCTTAAAAATATAGATTTTTCTTTGAGTTTTTGGATTAAATTAGGAACTCGATATCGGCTCTTATAACATTCTGAAAATACATTTGAAAAGCTTGTCAAGTCGAAATCAATATTTGTGTTATAAGTTTTCTACAATAATGTGTTTAAAGGGGTTCGAACCTAAGGCCAAAGAGGAGGGCTCGCGACGCATTTAGGAAACCAAAGGAAAGAAAAACACCCATGCCCAGGTTATGTGCAATACGCACGTACCACGCACCCAACTTTCGACACCTTTCACGACTTTGTAAACGGGTCGATTTCAATGATTCATTTTCCGATGTATAAAAAGACATAGCGGCCATTATATATATCAAGTTCTAGTTCGGGTTTTAACATATTCTCATGATCAATATAAGTGTTTAAAACTCTAATTCTCTGCATCCTAAAAAAAGCTAAAACAAACTTGATTGGGTCACTTTCAAAAGAGCGCATCTTCTTCGTTTCTCATCCGTTTTGGCTCATTCTTTTTTCTAGGTGTACTCTACCATCTTGTCCCTAAATGTCACCCATAACTCGACCCAACCCCTGGGTCAAACGGGTCAAAAATGACTTGAAAGTCAACCCAGTTTCGGCTTGTTTACACATAAAATAACAATTTCGACGAGGGTTTTCCCGTGTCAAAACTCGATGTTAGAAGCTGAAATTTGGCATAGACACTTAACCTAGGTAACATTAAAATGTAGTGTGTCCAGAAACTTGACACGACAAGATTTCACTCGTGTTACACAATGAGGGTTTGACAATAGCAGGTTTTTTAAAAGGTTTCGAAAAGGTTTTTCTTTGCAAAGTAAAGCACACAAGCACACGACTAGGTGATTTAATAATAAAGATATGCGTATCGTGAGGTGGTTTGGATGACTTACAGAGTTGAATGATGGTACACGGATGAATTATGCAATAAAACCCTATAATCTGATCACACCAAACCTTAACCCAACTCTCCAACTTCAACCCTAATCACAAGAGACCCTTAACCGGAACCCTTTTTCTTGGTGTTGATGCTACAGACCAAGAAAGGAAAGAACAAGACAGATGTGTTTGGTTGTTTGAGGTGCACATGAAATTTAGTAGGGAACCCTAGTAAAATAAAACTAGCAACTTCTTTCTTCTCTTTTGCTCGTTACTGTTGTTGCTGTAACGTGGTTCAAAGAGGTTCAGTAAGAGTGCAATATTACTTGGCCTAAGAGAAAACCCGAAAACTAGTGAGGAAACCGTAGTAAATATGAGCCAAGCTTGATCACTTGTTCTTGCTCCTGTTATGTGTGCTTCATGGACCAGGGAAAAGCAAGAGAAGAGAGTGGTATTTGATTAAGTGTAGAAGAAGTGAAATCTATGAACTCTTTGTGAAATAATAACTATGGTGGTTCTTGTGTTTGGTTTTCCAGCCGTGCGTTTGAGAGAGAGGTGGGAGAGTTTGCTTGTAAATGTTTGTTGTAAAATGAAGTGTTAAAAGATGTGTTTCTAATATAGGAAGAGAAGTATGGTGTTTATTATTTTATAAAGACTAGGTTAGACCATATAGGATAAGATGGAAATGAAAACTCAAACATGCTTGGTCTCCTTTTCTTTTGTTGCCATGTGATGTAGACCAAAAGGAGACAAAAGAAGTTTTTAATTGCTTAAGTACCCAAGCTAGATACCACTTAACAATACCAACAAATGGCATTTGTGCCTTGGAGAAGTATGTAACCGTTTTCATGAAGCTTAGGTACAAAGGGTATGGTTTTGTGAATAAATAATGCATTAGGGTGAGGAGTGTGTAAGAAAAGTAGGCATGTTGGTGACTTAAGCTTAAGCATGGGGGACATTATCTTCCTTGCTTTTTCCTTGTTTATAGCCGAAAATGGTGAGGCTTGGGGACAAAGTTTCATAACTTTGTGAGCTTTGATCCTTTGTGTAAAGGATAGTTTTGATTATGTATAGCACTCTATGCAATGTTTACATCTCCTTTCTTGTAGTAATGTGGCAAGTTACCTTTGTTTACATCTCCTTTCTATGCAATGAAACATTTGTTTGATGACGGTTTACGTTGAATGTTGATTTTTAGTTTACGCGATTTAACTAAACGTTGAAAAATAAAAGTGAGCGCGTAAAAGTTTAAAATAACTAGTTGAATATTTATTGACGTAAAGGACGCGAAAATGTGAATTGTTATGGTCTCCCCGTGTTAAAAGAATTTTGTCCTGCAATTCAGTTCGAGTTGTCTTTCGGAATAGTGTTGATGAAGAGGTGTATATACTCGTCTTAATCCTCCTAATATGAGCTAAGTAGATTTGTCATCTAAATGTTTTTAACTCCATGTTTATCCCAGAAGACCCTTAGGATTTGGTGTGAGATGATATCGGCTCTATGTAGTAAGATGGTGTAAAGGTCTATCTAATTATTATGATTATTAACTCAGTTTCTCGCGACCGACATGTTTTATGAATACGCACACAAAACTTTGCTCTTTAAGAGCGTAAGTAGGAAATTAATTTTAACAGAAGTTTTGAGGTGACTACTTCTCAGCATGGCATGGTACTTACCTGAATTATACATAGGTGATCAGGCTATGTATATTTGAGGTCTAACGATGCGATGCTCATTTTCGTCAAAATAGTGTTATGTATAAAGTAATGTCAAAATGATTTACAACTTAAGAAAATGATTTACCAGATGAGAAAACAAGGTAGTTTATAAGGGGACAACGAAATGATTTGCGAGATGACCAAACGATGGTTTATAAGACAATAGTTAAATATCTCAAGATAGTAAAATATTTTGTTAACACTAGTAAAATGGTTTATCATTTGATAGTGAAATGTTTCATAAAGTCATAATATTTTAGTAAGTGGCTTGCGCGAATTAAATAGAGAGTTGAAATAAGATTGACGAAATTTTCACAATACCATAATTTGATAGATAACTAGGTTCATTATTTCTTCCTACCAAAAGACTACATGGTTTTCTTGATACTACAACTTCCAATACAAGTTAATACATAATTCCTAGAACAATGTATCTATGGGTGACGTCCGAGCTGACTGGTCACAAACTCCTGGAGCTTCCTGAAGTTCTCTTGGTCTTGTCGCTGGGACTCCTGAACTGAAGCCAACTGTCGCTCCAACTCCATACGAGCCCTTTTCTCCTGTCTGCGAGTAATTGTATCGGTAGCTTCCATGGTCTTAATCCTACCGCGTAGGGAAGCATTCTCCTCCTCGGCCATACCCATTCTGAATCTTAAGGCACTCATCTCCTCATTGATAAGCACCCCTTGCAAGTGCCCATGGATGCTTCGAATGGCCTCCCCGTGTTGGACTAGTGTCCTCGCCACAGTCGCTGCAAGGAAAACATCAACGGGCGCAGGGTGAACAATATCCACTCTAATCTCAATAGGATCTCTAAGATTCCTTTTACCTGAGATAGGAAGAGTGGATGCATCCATAACTTGCACAAGCAAAAGTTTATATAAATTGTCTTTATATGAAACCATGCAAGATGCGTGCAGTATGGATGAATGACGTGATGCAAGGTGATGTATGGCAAAATGAATATGCACCCATTGCATGAATGGATATGTGACAAGATGAAATGAAATGCCTCGTGGCATATATAAATGATGGTATCCTATAAGGAAAATTAATGTTTGGAACCTACTAGCTTATAGTACTACATTGCCTTAAGAAATGTTCTAGTATTTATATAAATAACTCTTATATAAATAAATGTAAGATATACGTAAGGAAATGTAAATATATACATCTTTCTCTATATATATATATCATGTAAGCACGTATATAACCTATGTAAGCACTTAGTATAACCAACTAATGCTAAAATGGTGCATGTCATGTAAGCATGTATACTAGATCCAATCCAGTAATGTATGTATGTCCCTTGAGAACTTTTGTATGGTGTAATGTTTGGAAAACGGTTATAGTTTAGGTTAAAGTATGCAACCTAGTTCTCTATAACCTTGGCTCTGATACCATTTTGTAACGCCCCCAAAATGGGTCGCAGCGAAAATGATGTTTCGGGGGCGTTACTTCATAATACCATTGCACAAGTCATGAGATAACGACCTCTAAGTGTCGTTTAAAAAGTAATCTTGTATTGTTTAGACTCCAATGCATATCAAGTAAGCTCCTAGCACTTATGTACCTGAGAAAACATGTTTTAAAACGTCAACAATAATGTTGGTGAATTTATAGGTTTGTAAATTAAATGAGGTGGATAGCAAGATTTCCCTGTAACATAGTAACAAATACAATATCACAAAAATATATTACGAAATACACTAAGCTCATGACACTGACGCTCAACAATGAATGTATATAAAATACAAATAATAAATGTGCCCAATGTAGATGTTCAACCCGTAACATCTATAATGATCCGAAATGGTATACGTTCATTACCGATGATAGCTAATCATCCGAACGGGGATGTTAATCCTTAATAGATCTATTTATAACATTCGCGCTTACAATCTGATAATTAACAGTTCATGATGATGGACATAGTAGGTTATAGCTACTTAGGCAAACTCGTAATATTTGAATTAAAATGTACTTGAATCCATTTTATAAAAAAAACAAACATGATCTCATCCCTGAGATTTGATAAATGATTGAAAAGTGTAAGATGTGGACTATAAACTCACCTCAAGCAACTAGTAATATCGCCAATGAAAAGGTAGGCACGGAAAACGATGCACGAAAAACGAGGAAAAATTCTATCCGCAACCTAAGTGATAATAATACATATTTAAAATAAATATGTAATATGAATGAATTTAATGAAATTTCGTTCCTAGTGTGTGCTTGCGTTTTATTTAAATGATGACAACATTCCTTTTTGAAAATGTTAATTCTTGTAAAAACGATTAACTTTGATGGGTTGTTACTTTCTAAATCTAACTTCGTGAATTACGTAACCGGGACCTTTTGAAAACTAGGACATGGAATCTTCAATAAGTTAGTTTGGGTCAACTCGTGGTTCGGTCTCTAAATGCCTTAAATGATTAGCTCAAGTGGTAACGTTGGAGGAATGTATTTATTTGAGATTTATTCTTAAAAATATAGATTTTTCTTTGAGTTTTTGGATTAAATTACGAACTCGATATCGGCTCTTATAACATTCTGAAAATACATTTGAAAAGCTTATCAAGTCGAAATCAATATTTGTGTTATAAGTTTTCTACAATAATGTGTTTAAAGATGAGGGGTCGCGACGTGTTTAGGAAACCAAAGGAAAGAAAAACACCCATGCCTAGGTTATGTGCAATACGCACGTACCACGCACCCAACTTTTGACACCTTTTACGACTTTGTAAACGGGTCGATTTCAATGATTCATTTTTCGATGTGTAAAAAGACATAGCGGCCTTTATATATATCAAGTTCTAGTTCGGGTTTTAACATATTCTCATGATCAATATAAGTGTTTAAAACTCTAAATCTCTGCATCCTAAAAAAAAGCTAAAACAAACTTGATTTGGTCACTTTCAAAAGAGCGCATCTTCTTCGTTTCTCATCCGTTTTGGCTCATTCTTTTTCCTAGGTGTACTCTACCATCTTGTCCCTAAATGTCACCCATAACTCGACCCAACCCCTGGGTCAAACGGGTCAAAAATGACTTGAAAGTCAACCCAGTTATTGCTTGTTTACACATAAAATAACAATTTTGACGAGGGTTTTCCCGTGTCAAAACTCAACGTTAGAAGCTGAAATTTGGCATAGACACTTAACCTAGGTAACATTAAAATGTAGTGTGTCTAGAAACTTGACACGACAAGATTTCACTCGTGTTACACAATGAGGGTTTGACAATAGCAGGTTCTTTAAAAGGTTTCGAAAAGGTTTTTCTTTGCAAATTAAAGCACACAAGCACACGACTAGGTGATTTAATAATAAAGAAATGCGTATCGTGAGATGGTTTAGATGACTTACAGAGTCGAATGATGGTACACGAATGAATTATGCAATAAAACTCTATAATCTGATCACACCAAACCTTAACCCAACTCTCCAACTTCAACCCTAATCACAAGAGACCCTTAACCGAAACCCTTTTTCTTGGTGTTGATGCTACAGACCAGGAAAGGAAAGAACAAGACAGATGTGTTTGGTTGTTTGAGGTGCTCACGAAATTTAGTAGGGAACCCTAGTAAAATAAAACTAGCAACTTCTTTCTTCTCTTTTGCTCGTTACTGTTGTTGCTGTGACGTGGTTCAAAGAGGTTCAGTAAGAGTGCAATATTACTTGGCCTAAGAGAAAACCCGAAAACTAGTGAGGAAACCGTAGTAAATATGAGCCAAGCTTGATCACTTGTTCTTGCTCCTGTTATGTGTGCTTCGTGGACTAGGGAAAAGCAAGAGAAGAGAGTGGTATTTGATTAAGGGTAGAAGAAGTGAAATCTATGAACTCTTTGTGAAATAATAACTATGGCGGTTCTTGTGTTTGGTTTTCTAGCCGTGTGTTTGAGAGAGAGGTGGGAGAGTTTGCTTGTAAATGTTTGTTGTGAAATGAAGTGTTAAAAGATGTGTTTCTAATATAGAAAGAGAAGTATGGTGTTTATTATTTTATAAAGACTAGGTTAGACCATATAGGATAAGATGGAAATGACAACTCAAACATGCTTGGTCTCTTTTTCTTTTGTTGCCGTGTGATGTAGACCAAAAGGAGACAAAAGAAGTTTTTAATTGCTTAAGTACCCAAGCTAGATACCACTTAACAATACCAACAAATGGCATTTGTGCCTTAGAGAAGTATGTAACCGTTTTCATGAAGCTTGGGGACAAAGGGTATGGTTTTGTGAATAAATAATGCATTAGGGTGAGGAGTGTGTAAGAAAAGTAGGCATGTTTGAGGTGGCTTAAGCTTAAGCATGGGGGACATTATCTTCCTTGCTTTTTCCTTGTTTATAGCCGAAAATGGTGAGGCTTAGGGACAAAGTTTCATAACTTTGTGAGCTTTGATCCATTGTGTAAAGGATAGTTTTGATTATGTATAACACTCTATGCAATGTTTACATCTCCTTTCTTGTAGTAATGTGACAAGTTACCTATATTTGGGATTGATTCTCCTTGGAAGTGTTTCTTGCCATGTATAGCTCAAAGAAAAAGGGAAAAGGTGAAGCTTTGGTTCAAGTAAAAGTCACATGTTTACTTAGGAAAAAGCTTAGCATAATATGGAAATGTATAAGATCAAAAATGTTCCTATTCCTTTTTTTTTGCATAGTGGCGGCAAAAGGAGAAAGAAATAAAGAATGGATTTCAAAATTTTGTATTTAATGTATTATGAATGTCTAAGTATATATTTAAGGTGGTATTAGTTTATTTGCATGCATGCATGTATTTAAGCGCGTACGTAAACGTTTTACGTAAAATACAAAGATAAAATATGAAAAGTTATAAATTATCTTCGTATTAATTATATAACATGTATTTGACGTAAATTTTTATTTGTTTGATGACGGTTTACGTTGAATGTTGATTTTTAGTTTACACGATTTAACTAAACGTTGAAAAATAAAAGTGAGCGCGTAAAAGTTTAAAATAACTAGTTGAATATTTATTGACGTAAAGGACGCGAAAATGTGAATTATTACAAGCGTCATTAGCGTCTTTAGACGTGTCTGTTTTAGATAAACCACACTTCAAGATGGAAAACATGTTAAGGAGATTCATTCATGAATCGAATCCTGATGACGCATGTATACTTGGGATTCTATTAGATTACGGGCTGATGTTGTGGATTGGTTTCATAACGTGTGATTTCCTCATTGTATCCCTAGACATGCTATCCATATGTGGCTCGTTGTTAACAAGAGTTGAAGACACATGATCGTTTGAGGCAATGGGATAGTGGTTCGGAGACCGACTTAAACCTGCTTCAATGTCCTATGTGTAACTTAGTTCCTAACTCACATTCTTATTTGTTTTTCGAGTGCTCTTTTTCTATGCAGGTATGGTCCAAGGTTCGTGTTCTATCTGGTTTGGATACTATTCCTCTATGTTGGCTGATGTGGTGTTGGTGTCGTTTCTTATCTCTATTTCTAAGGGTCGTTTGGTTGGAAGAGTTGTTTCGCTGGTTTTGCTTGATGCTACCACTTATTACATTTGAAAAGAACGTAACTCTAGATTTTTAGAAAGAAGTCGTATACTGTCTCTCAACTTTATGATGTTATTGTTTCTAATGTTTGGCTTAAGCTTGTCACACTTTGATTCAAGAAGGTCTCTCCCCATGCTTTTTTGTTATTAGATAAATGAAAGATCTCAAGTTCAGGTATGGTTCAAGATGAGAGCTCCAGGTGAGAGTTGCACTCTTTTTTCCTTCACCAAGGTTTTTTCCAATGAATTTTTCTTGAGAATGTTTTTTAAGGAGCGAGTCTCATCTGGTATCTTATGCTCCGGAGGTGTTGGTAGTGTTTTGGTTTAGAGATGTTTGCTTTGCTGCTTGGAACACTCTAGGTTGGTTTGCCGTGTAATTTTGGTTATCTCTAGCTAGATGTGGCAAATCATACCCATATGTCCTAACTTGGCTATTTAGACTTTTTTTAAACACCATGGGCTGAATGGGTCTTGTCTTTTATTCTAATTGGGCTATTTGTCCAACACAAAAACTTTGGATTAAACAAGCGGGTATTATGGCATAGATGAAAAATATGTGATGGGTATTTTTTGCCCATTGGTTAAACTTGGGTCTAATTGGGCTCCCTTAATATTATAGATGAATCTAGTTGGGTTTCATACGTTTTTTTACGTTTTCGTCTTTTTTTAACGTTTGTGTACGTTTTCATACGATTTCAACCGTTTTTGTCAGTGTTTTTACCTTTTCGTCGTTTTCGTCTCTTTTCATCTGTTTTCTTACGTTTTCGTCCATTTTCGTCCGTTTTTCCCTTTTTTACGTTTTCTTACGTTTTCGTCCGTTTTTATTCGTTTTCATACAATTTCAACCGTTCTCGTACGTTTTCGTCAGTCCTTTTACGTTTTCGTCCGTTTTTCCCGTTTTTGTACTTTTTCGTCCGTTTTCTTTCGTTTTTGTTCGTTTTCGTCTTTTTTACGTTTTCGTCATTTTTCTTACGTTTTCGTCTGTTTTCTTCCCTTTTTCACGTTTTCGTCCGTTTCGTCCGTTTCTTACGTTTTCGTTTGTTTCCGTACGTTTTCGGCCTTTTTCATACGTTTTTGCACGTTTTCGTTCATTTTTTACGTTTTCGTTTGTTTTCGTACGTTTTCGTCCCTTTAAAGACGTAAAAAACGTAAGAAAATGTGTAAAGACGTACAAAAACACAAAAGAAATGAACGAAACGTACAAAAAACGTATGAAGACGTAAGAAAACGGACGAAAACATACTAAATCGAAAGAAAACGTACGAAAACGTGTGAAAACGTTCAAAAACGTATGAAAACATTCATAAACGTAAAAAAAGTACAAAATAGTATAAAAAAGGATAAAACCGTTTGAAAACGTATAAACAAAAAATTTGGACTCTTTGCCCGTTTGGCCCGCGCCCGTTTGACCCAAGTTTTAAAAATCACCCGATTGGCTCGCGCCCGTTTAGCCTGTTGCCTGTTTGACCCATTGCCGAACCTGCCCGGCCCGTCCATTTTGCCACCTCTATCTCTAGGTGTTTAATATATTGTTTATTATTTGTAGCTAGAGTGGTGGTGTTTATGGTATGTCATAAACATTCTTTAGTTGTTTATCAAGCTTTTGCTTGAGGTTAATATGACATTTCAGTCACATTCCAGCTGTACTTAACATTTCTTATGATTAATATATTTTATCGAGACAACCCTTTATAAAAAAGAAGTTTTTAACTAGTTTTTTTCCTTGAGAAGAGATGATTAAAAAAAAAACCCTAAATAGGTAACGAAAGATAGTTTGTTCGTTTAGGCCCATCAAAGTCTAAAATACCTAAATACACCAAGCAAACTAGTTGGGCCGCTAAAAGTATAAAATCAGCATACCTTGTCTTCCAGTTACGAATCTGAAGTTTTTGAGAAGATGAACGACGGCGGCGCAGTGGAAGTAGCAGCGACAGAGCCACATAGACTGGATAAGAAATGGACGTTTTGGTTTGATAATCAATCTAAGCCTAAACAAGGTGCTGTTTGGGGCAATAATCTTCGTAATGTTTACACTTTCGATACCGTTGAAGAGTTTTGGTGGTAAGTAACATATCACTACTATTCTTTTAAATCTCTTAGCTTTTTAGTTTACTTTCTTTTTGCTTGTGCTTTTCTACGATTCACGACTTAAGAAACGGATTTGCTTATTTATGCAATCAGGCAAGATCTTTTTGGTTAAGTATTTATGGGCCTAGGTCATGTACTTAAGCACTATCTTAACTAAAAAGTGTTCCATTTATTTATTGTTTCAAACTTTTGATTTTCTTCCAATAAGCACATTTAAACTTTTTTTTCCAAAAAATGTAATTTACCCATTTACTGTCTGTATACAATGTTGTAAACTATGTCTTGAATGTGTACTTATAGGTAAATTGCCGCTTTTTTCGGTAAAAAAGGTTTAAATGTGCTTATTGGAACATAACTTGATAGTTCATAACAATAAATGTAATGCTTTTTAGTTCAGGTTCTCAATTGGGACATGGACATAAGTACATGGCTATTTTATGGCCGAAACCGTAATAATATAGATTTAATTTCATCTCAAATAAGCAGTGTCAGGTAAACAGCTCCCCACGTGCTTATTAGAAACTGCTTACTTTAGCACAAAACTGTTTCTTTTTATATTTAAGCAAATAAGCAGGAAATATAAGCAATCCAAAACACCCTTTTAGGTTTTCGTGCGAATGTATGCAAACATTGTTTAATTTAGGTGGTCAAGAGGGTGTTTATGATTGTTTATTTTATCTGTGCTTACAGAAGCTTAAATATACGCACTTCAGGAAATGGTTTTTTGATTTGCTTATGCTGTAAAAGAAGGGGTTTAGGGACTCAATTGATAAGATGATGAATGTTGGTTTGTTAAATTCTAACGTAACAAAGAAGTTAAGGGATGAAACCGCTAAAGTTTGGGTCAAACCACCAAAAAGTATCGAGATGATTGAATTTATACATGTTTGATAGTTAAATCTGTATGGTGAAAGTGTTTCGTTTTGGGTAATTAACACTTAGGTTAAAAACAAAGGCAGTGTTCATGTTAGGATTATAAGAATATAGACCTTGAATTGATAGCAGTGAAGCTGAGTTTGTTTATGATTGAAAGACGTTGAAAGTTTTGTTTTGAGATGGTAAATTGTGTTGCATTGTTGTTGTTGTTGCAGTTTGTATGATCAGGTATTCAAGCCTAGCAAGCTGCCAGGAAATGCTGATTTTCATATGTTTAAAGCTGGGATTGAGCCGAAATGGGAAGATCCAGAGTGTGCCAATGGGGGCAAGTGGACTGTTACTAGCAGCAGAAAGGCTGGACTCGAGACAATGTGGTCTGAAACCGTATGTATCTATTTCTGTGTTCTTTTTAATATAATCTGTTTGTTAGTGTTGATGCTTTCAGCAACTGAAGTATATCGTGTGTGTGTGTGTAGCTGATGGCTTTAATTGGTGAGCAATTTGATGAAGCTGATGAAATCTGTGGCGTTGTTGCCAGTGTTCGTCAAAGGCAGGATAAACTTTCTTTATGGACTAAGAATGCTGCTAACGAGGCTGCTCAGGTATTTATTGTATTCTTCTGTATCACTGTGCTGTGCTAGATATGTACATCGGTACTTGGGCCCATGTGATGCTATCAGCGTTCTCTGTAGCAGGGAGAGATATGTACACAGAAAAGGTTGTAGATTCACATAGCATACTGTCGAGTTCACTCAATAAGCATATAATGGTTGGAGAACAATGAAAACCTGTAATCTCTTGAGTAGCACACTCTAGATGCAGATGCAAAGCAGTGTAGAGAATACACTTGAATGCGCTTGGCAATTTGATAAGTTTGTTAATAATGAACCTTAGGATTTGAAACTGTGTCTACAAGTTAAGGTAACCTCTTTTTTTTTGGGGGAATAGCAAGGCTTTTATTAAAACATCCTTAAAAATAGGGCAAGAAACCAAACACAAAAGTGCTTCTGAGGTGGAAGCAAACTAAACCCCGAAAACTTAGTCCCAGAGAACATAAATCTCCAAGCCTATCTGATTACACATGATAATCAAGATCACTTATTTGTAGAGTGACACTTGCTTTTATCTTGTAATCCAAATCATTGATATAAACTTTCGGGTCATGGTAGCTGAAATGGTTTCTTGCTCACTTAGTGGCACTTTGGTAAGTAGCTAATTTAAGTTGGTAACCATTGACCGGCGAAAGATGGTTTAGAAGTTCTGACAAAACATGGATTTTTCTTGGTGATGACTGACGTGCAGCAAGTTGAAATGCTATTAGGTTTAGTAGAATTTGGGATTGTGTATATGAGTGTCTATAGGTTACTATAAAGTTAAGTCAATCCGCCTGTCACATTGTTACCCAGGTTTGATCCCCTCAAATGCATTTGCCTCTTTAACCTTCTTTTCGTGTAAAACATAGGCTATTGCCACACCCCGTTATTAATTTGGCGACTTCAAGCGATTTATCTTTTCCCCGGTATGTATGCTTGTATTGAAATCTTAGCATAATAAACTATGTTTTCTTGTGATTTATAGATGAGCATCGGGAGAAAATGGAAGGAAATCTTAGACGTGACTGACAAGATCACTTATAACTTTCACGTAAGTGTCATTACTGTTTGGCCTTTTGTTTACCTCTCACCTTTTAAGTGTTACTCCATTATTTGTTTCCGGGTGGGTAGTAGAGGTGTTTCTCCACCTTGAACTTATGAATCGGCTATTCGGGTTAATGTTTTATTTATAGGGAAGCAAGTAAAATAAATAAATAAAATTTGCTACAAAAGGAAACATGACAGATGGCTTTGAAAGTCGCCCAAATGTATATTGAATCGAACGTTCTAAGATGCATATATTCAAAATATTAGATTATTATTTATATATTGAATGTTTGACGCTCTTATAATTTGAGGTGATCATAAAACTTTGGACAAAATGTGACTTCATTAATCCAGAATATGCAATAATAAGATACCCGCTTTGACTTGTTATCCAACCCACTTGGTGCCTCCCAGGTGGTGGGTAGGGTAAGTTTTGTTGTACAACACATGTATTTGTTTGGATACAATCTGTCCCTTACTCCAGTGATTATGCAGGATGATTCTAAGACAAGGTCATCAAAAGGTCGATATAGTGTGTGAAGGCGTTTTGTAGAAGATACGCCTACACCTGGGCAAAAAGAATTTGCAAGCCCTTTCTTACTCTATTACCAAGTCGAATTTTTTCTGGTTTCTACATGTTGTATTTGATGTGATATATTTGATGCTTGCTTAATATGCCTTCAATATTCTGGAATTTTCTTTACGTTTTCAGAAATTTGAGATTTCCATTGATGTACAAGCAAAATCTAAATTTCCTAATTTTTTTGACATTTGTTAAATCACTGCTGCATTTTTTTCTAGTTTTATGTAGTTGGCTTTATAGTATATGACTACGCTTGCACAAAAAAGAGATACTGTCAAAGAAAGGCAAATGTTTGAAAGAAACAACAAATAAGAGGGTTGCTGTCAAACATATTGTCAGTATGATGTAGCAAGATTTTTAGAGCTGGTGAAGGTTTAATTTTGGCAAATATGCTCAGGAACACAGATGTAATTGTTGAGAACAATAGCAGGAAAGCACTTCCAATAAGCATTGGTATGGTATAGATAGTGATTGTGATTCGAGGTAGAAGCATTAACTTTCCATTGTTTGGTTTTGAAGTAATAATGCAAAGCTTTCGCAAATGAGGTAATAATGGCTTCAGCATTAACACGTTGTATGTAGTCATATCATAATTTAAATGTATTCCCAGACAAATGTATCAATTATATTTTGTTGTTGATAATAATCAAATTTAGCCAAAGCATGATAAGCAATACGATTGTAGGTGCGAGTAAATCTTGATTTCAATAGCTCGACCAAACTATCTTTAGCAGCATAAGTATACACTTTTAGCAATTCTTAGGTGGTGTTTAGTTATAGAAAAATTTTCATGTTTTTCTGTTTTTAAATTCTTAGAGAAAGGAATGTTTTTTCTTCTCTAATACCAAATACTACGTAGCAAATATCAGTATCAACAGCTGACAAGTTCTGAATGCGGTTAAACTATTTGCGAGACTTACTTCAAGACGGTTTTGTCACTGCTGACATCTTCAAAACGGATGCTATAACCTACTTCTCCAATAGCAACATCCATCTCCTCTGCAAGACGTGAGATATTTTTTCTACCGAGTACAGTAATAAATTGAGACCAAAAGAGTATTTATCATTTTATGTGGGCAATAATTTACCAAAATACAAGTAATCAAAAACATTATAATTAGTAAAGTTTTGTGCCCTAAACACGTTTTGTGCAATTACATTCTATTTACACTATCATGTTTTGTTGAATTCTAGGGTTTTATTATGGATAATTTGATTACAGTTTCCTGTTTATTATATCTATTTTGAATGAATTTATACACTTGTGGTTACTTACAAGTTAGTACATTGTGTATAATGAAGGTTCAAATGAAATTGCAATGAGAGCGTTTGACCTTGAAATCACCTTATCTGTTTATTGAACTGAAAATTGATTCAAATGTGTTTGATGAATTTGTGTTTCACTTCGTTTTGGTGTTTTGATGCTATTCCTTAACTTAACCCCTAAGGGCTAAATCGGAAAAGTAGTCTGTTAAATAGAGTACCAGGTGTGACATGTGTTTCTTTGGTATAATACTGAGAATGTAATATATAACATTTGATATGCCAATTTCGACTCGTTTACATATAAATGGGTCGATTTGGGTTATTTTTATTCTAATGGATCAACCGGAAATGTTGAATAACATTAGCTTAGCGTAAAAGGGAATGGGTGAAAGTACAAAGTGTATTCTACCATCATTAATGCAGAAAACCTCCTAAAAGCATATATTATTAACTTGATTACATAGTCTAACAAAAACCCGAAAAATGAAATAAATAATCAGACCCTCTCGTCTCCATTCCAACTTGACTTCATTTTAGGGCCTTAGATCCTTCTTCTCCAAATTCCTCAGCATGGAGTTTAAATATGATACCAAGGACCACTGGTTTTAAATAAAATCGTATTGGCGCTAATATAACACCTGCCGTGGCCGGGTCTTTCAACTTATAAGAAACTTTAGGACCCCATCTCCCTGTATAATCTAACCATGGTGGTGGGGTACTATAATCAACACCATTATCATCAGAAACAAGCTCATAGCTTGATGGTGATGCTAGCATATCAAATACGTTATCACTTTTGGCGGCGTCATCCACTAGACCAACACTACTAGACTTTAGTGATGATTCTTCTAGATTATTACTACCCAAATAATCAAGTAGCATTTGTTTTTCATTTGGGTCAAGGAGGTATTATGCATTAAAATGTATCCTTTTAGTCGGAGCATTATAGTGTGCGTGAGCATGCAAAGATGCATACACCACCGGCCTTCCATCTTTATATTCAAATTCATTAGGCGCTAACCATTTGCCCTTTCCATGTTGGGATAGATATATTCAAAACCCCTTGATAGTTATTGACCCTTAAAGTTACATGCTCCCAGTCACCAACACGTTCTCCAATTATTCCTAGCGAAAAGGTGAATTTTCCAAATTGGAACGCTGAACCACCGTTGAAAGGGTAAAATAACCATATGACGAGGTCAGTATATGTACCACCTAGAGATGGTTTGGCGTGGATATAAGCAACCGCGTCGGCTACTGACCCTCTTTTCACCTTCTCCCTCAAATCTTTATCAGCTGGGAGGTCTAAATGCGCATCATCTACAGTACCATTGCGTGGAAGATCTTCACCATTGTTGATTATAGCCCGAGGTGAAGGGTCAAAAACCATGGCTCCATTATCAAAAAACCATATCACCGAAGAGGGGAAGAATTCTTCCTGAGGGTGGAAATAGAACAACGGCGCAAAAACGGTCATGAGAACTCTAATTTCTTCCTTACTGGGTTGAGTAAGATTACCTGTGCGCACAAATTTTAATTAAAATCTATGAATAAAATGTACTTGTATTTAAGCATGATATGTATTCAAGGCCTGCAAACTAGACCATATAAGTTAATATTTCATTAGCTAAGAGTTAAATAAATAAATACGGAGTAACTCTGAAAAAAATCGTGCATACCCTTGATTAGTTATACCTGGTTAGACCATTCATCAAACTTGTTATAAATAAACTGTGTTTTGAAATGTGATATTGTTATGTCTTGTAAATTTTACCAATGCAATGGCATATACAGACCATTTTCTAAGGTACATAAAATTAGTGACTTATTTATTCTGTAGTAACTAAACAAATTTAATGTGATTGATTATTTTGGTCAAAATATGTAAGCCTCAAAATTTCTTATATATATCTTAAAGCTAACTACAAAAACTAATAAATCGTGCATACCTTGGGGATATACCGGTGCATCTTCTTTCACGTTTTCTAAAGCATATGCATTAGAGAGTAGGATCAACATTCAACATTACTAAAACAATGGTATACATTTTATTTTCTTTCTTATCGTTTATGCTTGTATTAATGAATTGAGCTTTGTAGGTTGTATGTATATGTATCTATAGACTAGGTAATAAAAATCTTATTTTACTAAGTGTAAGTTGTGTCATGAAAGTGTTGTGTCATTCATAGGCCATGATTCATTTTCGGGTTATTTGCCGTGATGAGAGGAGGGTATGGTGGCGAGTGGCTTCGCCACTTCCTACGTGGCTTCGTTACTGCCCTCGTCACTATACCGACGAGACTCGCCACTTGCAAAAATGAGGCACCCTCGCCAGTTCTACGACGAAACAAAGCGACAAAAGATATATACGTTGGAAATTAGCCGTTGATATTTATTTAAAAAAATACTTTTTTTTTAATTTATACTCACTTTTACACTATAAATACTACCTCATTTTATCAAATTTTATACAACTATCCTTTCAAAACACTACATCTTACAAACAATAAACATAATGAGTGATTCCGAAAGTGGTGATTCCGATGTTCAAGATTTCAAAGATCTTAACATGATTTTTGAACTTGGTCGGTTAGAGCAACAACAACAACAAGAAGCAGAGCGGGTGCGCCACCGAAACTATATCTATCGGGAACGGGTAGAAGCGGAAGCACGGTTGATGGCGGACTATTTTGGTCCTCGGCCAAAATATCCCGATTATTATTTTCGGTTATGGTATCGTATGAGCCGTAAACTATTTTTAGACAGTCTCAGGTATTGAAAATTACATTGAAACTCACCATCCTCTTTCTCTGCATTTCGATTTCTTTAGAGTCCGTCCTGATGCTACGGGTATACCCGGTTTTAGTGTTATTATGAAATGCACTAGCGCCATACGCCAATTGGCATACGACGTAACACCTGATTCATTAGATGAGTATTTACAAATGGGTAGTCATTGCGCACGCGATTATTTAGATTTTTTTACTATGTGCGTTATCGAATTGTTTATGCCCAAGTATTTACGAAAACCTGATTTCAATGACATTCAAAAGTTATACACCGCACACAATAATATTCATGGTTTTCTTGGAATGCTTGAAAGCATTGATTGTATGCACTGGGAATGGAGAAATTGCTCAAAAGCATGGCATGGGCAATTTGGTAGAGGTGATAAAAAGTACCCGACTATATTGCTTGAGGTTGTTGCTTCATATGATTTGTGGATTTGGCATGCATTTTTTGAGGTAGCGGGTGCAAATAACGATTTAACTGTTTTGAATAATTCTTAGTTATTTGACGACCTTCTTGATGGCATCGACCCCGTGGCTCCATTTAAATGTAACGGGGTTACATTCAAAAAAGGGTATTATCTAGCCGACAGCATTTACCCACAATGGGCATCTTTTGTTAAATCATTTACGGTTGCAAGTTCAGAGAAGAATGTATTATATAAACGGAAACAAGAAGGTGCTTAAAAAGATATTGAAAGAGCTTTTGGGGTCCTTCAAGAACGTTGGCGTATTATAAGTCAACCGGTGCGTGCTTGGATTATCAACAAGCTACGCAGAGTTATGCATACTTGCATTATATTGCATAATTCACGGCATGTGACACATTACAATGTCATTGGCCCTTCTTTTTAGAGCGTTAGGTTCCAGTCAGCCCCTAATACACACCGTTAGGTTGTCTTCCCCAATAAAAACACATATAACCCTAACACTAACGCATACAACCTAACGGTGTGTATTAGGGGCTGACATGGAACATATCGCTCTAAAAGAAGGGACATGACATGTACAAGTGTCACATGACGTGAATTTTGTAAGAAAAAATGGTCAAGTTGCTGATATCGGATCGGTTCATATAAAGTTCGATGTGTATTGTGATACTTTTTGGAGTTCATATCTGATAATGGCTCAAATGAGAAAGTACGTTGCTATTATATGCCATTAACCCTTATATAAACGGAAACAAGAAGGTGCTCGAAAAGATATTGAAAGAGCTTTTGGGGTCCTTCAAGGACGTTGGCGTATTATAAGTCAACCGGTGCGTGCTTGGACTATCAACAAGCTACGCAGAGTTATGCATACTTGCATTATATTGCATAATATGATTTTAGAAGATCAAAAGTATGCGTTAACCGAGTTTGACGAAGAAAGTTATATTTGTCCCCAACAAAATATATTAAGGACATGGGTCGAGCGATGCGATATCCGACGAAAAAAAGATAAAGAACTGCGTGATAAAAATACACACGCAAAGCTTCAACGTAATATCATTGAGCATCTTTGGCAACAACATCAACAAGAACATTAGTTTATGTATAATTTGATGTATTTTTTTAATTTTCGCATTAGTTTTTGAATTTCGCAATGTTTTTTTTAAATGTATTGTAGTTTGTATTTTTTGTGTGAAAAAAATTGAAAGAAAAAAAAAATAGTTAGTTGTGGGACCCAAGTGAAAAGATGAAGGTGTGTTATGAGTGAAGAGGTATTTTTGAGTGGGAGTGAAAAACTGATGTGGCAGCCTGTGAGGCCCGTTTTGTTTTGTGGCTTAAGCCACCATACCCCTTACTCTAGCATTGTGTTATTGAATTGATAACTCATGATGTGTTAATTTATACCTATTTTAGTTCTGAAAATTGGAAACATGAGAACACCTTAACGCTTCGTTTATTCATAGAATAGCTAAATACTGATTGTTTAGGATACATTTATGTTAATTGTTATATGTTACGGAAAAGAAAGCAGTAGGCTTCCTGCAACTCGAGGGTTTGTGGAAAAAGAATATAAGGTTCTAGATATGGTTGGCATAAAAGATGATGATTATGACCTTGGTGATTGGCATTTAGTGGAAGAGAACATATCTTCGTCAAGAAGAAAGCGGGTTTCAGATCCAATTAATGATGGTTATGTTAAATATGTTTCAGTTATAAGAAAAAAAAGGATAGCGTCCATTCTTTAATAGCTTTCAGGTTCGATGACAAGAGTTGAAAATTTTGAAAACATGTTTAAATGAGAGTTATATTTTTTCTTTTAGAAATGAAGAATAGTAAAATGTGATTTTCTGTTTTTCTATTTAAATTAGAAAAATGCGATTTTCCTTTTTTCAAAAAATATTGAAAAAAAATACGACTAAAAAAGTTTTTAGTTTTTTCATTCTTAAATGAAAAATAACCTAAAAAAATAAGATATTTTTCCCCAACTAAACACACCCTTAGCATCTTAGGTGGGCACTTTTAGCAATTCTTAGCATCGTAGGTGGTGTTGATTTTAGACCATTCATGGCACAACTCAATCAACAGAATAGAAGACCAAACATTGATTTGTTATTCTAATCGATCGATTGAAGTAAATAAAAACAGAAACAGATCAACGATTTAGTTTGCACATAAAAACTTCGACTCCATGAAAATCCGTATCATTCGTTTGATGAAGAACAAATACTGAAAGATGTGAAAGCTTGTACAAAATATAAGCTAATATACAGAACTTGTTTAAAGTAGAGCTAAGCTCGCTCACCGATATAACCTTATGTAATTACATTCATAACAAATAAACTATTGCTATAACAATTATCTACTAAGGTGAAAAGTAAGTTAGAAGTGAAGACCATCTATTTACAAAAGGGCTAATGGTCTGAAAATGCATAAAACTTATCACGTTTTTTTTTGTAGGCTATGAACTTTTAATTTTTCTTTTGTATGCCTACGCTTTGCTAATCTTCCTATTTTAGTCATGATTAACAAAAAAGCTGACATGACACCAGTTTAATAAAGTTTTCCATTTAATTTTTTTTTCCCATGTAATATGTAGCCCCTATGCTTTATGTTTTTACATTTTCCATCACTTTAACCTTTTATTTCACCACAACAACCACATCATTCAAGATCCAACATATCTTCATATATCCAAAAATAAAATAAAAACCCAGATCTTCATATCTACATCCAAAAATCAAAAAACTCAAATCTTCATATCTACAAAAATTATCAAAAAAAAACCAAAAACATATCTACATCTCAAACAAGCTATTAGAATACGCTAATACAGACACCCTTTTTTATAGCTAAACATAATAAACTTGATTATACAACAAACAACATTTACAAATATGTACAAGCATTTATACACGAGCTCATTTGTTAACATCTGCATCCTTGTTTGCCAACAATGTTTCTTTTGATATACGTTCTTTTGCCTTCATTGCCTGAAAACAATATATAACATTTCAACCATGACTTCATTAATAAATTATGTGTATGTGTATGCTATAATTACTTTCGCCTCCTTTGCGGGTATGTGTATGCTATAAATTACCATGACTTCATTAATAAATTATGCCCCTTGATCTGATGAAGGACATAAACATGCAACTAAAACTAACAATAGAAGGGGACAATTCAAACAATATTAATGAATCTCCAAAATAAAGATGTTGGAAAATTTCTTTTTTGAACAGAAGATATTCATCCTTTCCTTGTTTTGATGCATTTAGGTTATAGCTGAGAGTTTGTCAGAAGAAGAGATTGCTATTTTGAAGGAAATGTTCAAGGCAATGGATACAGACAACAATGGTGCAGTAACATGTGATGAACTAAAAGCTGGACTAAGAAAGTTTGGTACTACATTAAAGGATACAGAAATACGAGACCTTATGGATGCGGTAAGATTGTTATAAGACGTAGGGGTAGCAGTTTGGACTTGTCAGGAAACGGGTCAAAATGGGTAATTGTTGTAAGGTCAAAATGTTTCGGGTTGGGCTACTGACTTAAACTAAATGCCGCTAGTTTTTAGGCTGATGTGGACAACAGTGGGACAATCGACTATGGTGAATTTGTAGCAGCTACAATCCACTTGAACAAACTGGATCGGGAGGAACACTTGGTTGCTACATTTTAGTATTTTGACAAGGATGGAAGTGGTTATATCACGGTTGATGAACTTCAGCAGGCGTGTGCAGATCATCACATGACTAATTTTCTCGTGGAAGATATCATTAAGGAAGTTGATCAAGATAACGTAAGTCCTAATATAACAATTTCATATATTTATATAATCTACACATGGTTTGTTTTTAACGTCGGCTGATGTGGTTAACTTTCAGGATGAGAGGATTGTTTACGGGGAATTTGTGGCCATGATGACAAAAGGGAACGCAGGAGTTGGTAGATGGACGATGAGGAATAGTGTGAATATTAGCATGAGAGATTCACCAAGGGCTAGAGATTCACCAGGGGCCTTATAACTCATATGCAAATTTATGAAATGGGATTTGGAATAAGAGCTAGTTTAATAACAATGGAATGAAATATCTTGGTGCGGGCATGAGTTTGTAATGCAGGAAAGTTATTATGCAGCCGATCCTATTCCATATGGTATGGTTAAGTGTAATGTGGATATTGTTAGGCTAGCCACAATAAATATTTCTGTTTGGCAATATGTACATTTCCATTTCTGTCCCCGATAATTTTTTTCCTTTTCAATCGTGAAACGAGAAATATATTTGGAAAGCAAAAACATATTTTGTAAGAGAAAGAACTTACAAGAAGGTTGAAACCAGTGACATTTGTGAGGGTTGTGGCAATGGCAACACTAGCCAAAGATAGTTGATCAACATGCCCAACTATCGCTACCTGGTAGATGTTTCGCAATCCAAGGCCATTCCAAACCCTCCATATCATCATCCAATAAACACGTGTTGCCTTTTTCATCCTACACACACCCAAAACAAACAAAAAAACATAAACAAACATTTCATCAAACACCTGGCAGACATATAAAAAAAGGTAAAAAAATCCCCACCTGATTCTCGCTTTCCCCTTGTTTAACCGTGTAAACATCAGACAACGTGTTAATCGGGACCCAATGCAGCTCATGAAGACGGTTGGACCCCAATCTTGATCGGTATCGCCTTCTTTTAAGCGAACAAAAACCCCAGGTTTACCCCTCTTTCCACAAACCCATGTTCCATGAACTACAATAAACCAAGGCAACCATTAAAAAACTGTAAAAAAGACATAATAAAAAAGGTGTAGGAATGTGGAGTTGTACTAGAAGATAAGTCGATAACGGAGATGGAGTGTGAATGGGGGTTTGAATGAATACGAAGATGGTAACGACTAATAATGTGGGTGACGACCAACGAGTAAGATTTGTTTGTTTGGGATGAAGACGATGATTTGTTTAACAGGAGAGGATTGAATTTGTTTTAGTACTATGAATGGTTAGATTCTGAATAAAAGGTTAAAGGGGTGAAAAATGTAAAAACATAAAGTATAAGGGCTGCATATTCCATGAGAGAGAGAAAATTAAAATGGAAAACTTTATTAAACTGGTGTCACGCCAGCTTTTTCGTTAATCATGGCTACAATAGGAAGATTAGCAAAATGTAAACATACAAAAGAAAAATTAAAAGTTCATAGCCAACAAAAGAAAAACTTGACAAGTTCGATGCATTTTCAGACTATTAACCCTTTACAAAAAGCAAAATTGATTTGTTTCCAAGAACATGATTAAATTAAGTTAATGGTAGAACTAGATTCATTAACACTAGTTATTTGAATAATGTCACCTGCTCATATGAGTTAATATAACGGCATTTGGACTGATGTTTCATTACCGGTTTTTAGTTCCAACAGGGAATGGATCGAGTGGATTGATAATTGAAGCTCTACTTCTTCAAGAAAATCTCGCTTGTATGTTATTATTGCTACTACTCTTTGGTTTATATGGCGATTTCGAAATACTCAGCTCATGAGGCAAAGCAATATTTTCGATAACATACAATTAGTCTCTTTTTCTTGGTTAAAGTCTAGAGGTGATAATTCTTCTAATTGGTCGGGTTAGACTTCCTTTTAATTTCTCTAGCTTCTTGCTGGAGTTTTATTCTTAATAATATATCGTCGTTCAAAAAAAATATAACGCCATTTCAGTTAACCAACTATAACTCTAAATTTTTGGAATGTAAATATCTATTGAGGGCATTAGCGGGTCAAGAAATTATGATCGGGTGTAGCATAATTTGCGGCTCGTTTTGCATCATTGCTTTATTTTATTTATGGATATATAATAGAAAACTATATCAAATTTGTTTTTACGTTCTCTTCTTTTCTTTTCAACTCAAGACCATATGCAAATTAAAGTTGAGGTGAGTTATTTTGCATACAAGTTTCTCCCTACATACTAAGGGACAAATCTAGACCATCTATTTCATTAGATTAAAAAGACAAGATTTAAGATTAAAAAAACATAGAGGGACCAAAAGTGTAAATTTACTAAAACTCACACTAACCACTCCCTCATTATTTGTAGAGTTGACAAATCTTGCCAAAATTGCAATTAATTAACTTTTTGACATTTTGTATGTTTTTTACATTTTTACGTTTTTTACGTTCTTTTTACGTTTTTGTACGTTTTTTACGTTCTTATACGTTTTCATACGTTTTCGTCCGCTTTCGCACGTTTTCGTACGCTTTCGCGTGTTTTCGTCTCTTTTCGCCTATTTTCGCGCATTTTCGTTCTTTTTTAGACTTTCTCGCACGTTTTCTTATGTTCTAGCACGATTTCTTGCGTTTTCGCACGTTTTTGCACGTTTTCATACGTTTTCGTCTGTTTTCACACTTTTTCTTCTGTTTCCGTCCCCTTTCACACGTTTTCTTTCGTTTTTACACGTTTTCGTCTGTTTTTGGACATTTTCTTACGCTTTCGTCCGCATTTGCCCATTTTTGTCGGCTTACGCGCGTTTTCGTCAGCTTTCGCAGGTTTTGCCAGCTTTCGCGTGTTTTTGCCAGCTTTCGCGCCTTTTCTCCGGCATTCGCGCGTTTTCGCCGGCATGCGCACGTTTTCGCCGGCATGCGCGCGTTTTCGTCAGCTTTCGTGCGTTTTCGTCAGCTTTCGCGAGTATACGCCAACGTTCGCGCGTTTATGCCAACTTTCGCGGGTTTACGCCAGCTTTCTCACGTTTCGACCAGCGTCCGCGCGTTTCAGCTAGCGTCCGCGCGTTTCCGCCAGCGTTTCGGCCAGCGTTTCGGCCAGCCTCCGCACGTTTCGGCCAGCCTCCGAGCGTTTCGGCCATCCTCCGCGCGTTTTGGCATGCCTCCGCGCGTTTCGGTCCGCTTTCGCTCGTTTCGGTCCGCTTTCACGCGTTTTCGTCCGTTTTCGCAGGTTTTCGCTCGTTTTCACACGTTTTCTTTTGTTTTCGCACGTTTTCGTCCGTTTTCATACGTTTTTGTCCTTTTCGGTCGTTTTCATACGTTTCCATCCGTTTTTAAATATTTTAGTCTGTTTTCTTACGTTTTTTGTTTGTTTTTTACGTTTTTGTCCGTTTTCGCACATTTCTATCAATTTTCGTCTGTTTTTACACGTTTTGTCTGTTTTCGGCAGTTCTCATATGGTTTCTTACGTTTTCATACGTTATCTATCACTGATATTATACCAAAAACCTTAAAACCTCTAACCACTAAACCCTATACCAAAAACCTTAAACCCTCACCGCTAGGTATAATATCACCAGTGGTATATACATAAACCTTAAACCCCTAACCACTAGACCCTATACCAAAAACGCTAAACAACTAAACACTAAACCATATACCAAAACCCTAAACCACTAACCGTTAAACCTTATAGCAAAAACCTTAAACTCCCTTCCCTAACCACTAAACCCTATACCAAAAACCTTAACCTTAACCATAAACACTTATACAAAAACCCTAAACCCTAACTGCTAGGTATCAAATCACAAGTGATTATACATAACTTAAAATCTATACCAAAAAAAACATAAATCCCCTACCACTAACCCCTATACCAAAAACCCTTAACGTCCTACCCATTAGTTTAATAATCACAAGTGATATATACATAAACTTTAAAAGATATTACCAAAACCTAAACCCTAACTATAAAACCCTATACCAAAACCCTAAAACCCCTAAATTACTAGGTAGAATATCACAAGTGACTATAATATAAACGTTAACAATCTATACCAAAAAACCCTAAAACCTCTATATACCAAAACCCCAACAACCCCTAACAACTAGGTTAATATCACAAGTGTGTGTAATAAACTTTATAAACTATACCCAAACCTTAAAACCCTTAACCACTATTACCCTATACCAAAAACCCTAAATAGCTAACCAGTAAACTCTATACCCAAACCCTAAACCACTAATCCCTAACCACTAGGTAAATATCACGAGTGATATATACATAAACTTTAAAATCCATACCAAAAACTCTAAACCCCTAACCACTTGGTATAATATCACGAGTGATATATACATAAACGTTAAAATCCATACCAAAAACCCTAAACCCCTAACAACTAATCTCTATACCAAAAACCCTAAACCCCTAACCACTAAACCCCATACCAAAAACCCTAAACCTATAACCACTAGGTATAATATCACAAGTGATATATACATAAACTTTATAATCTATACCAAAAACCCTAAACCCCTAACCACTAAACCCTATACCAAAAAGCTTAAACCCCTAGCCACTAAAACCTATACTAAAAGCCTTAAACCCCTAACCAATAGGTGTAATATCACAAGTTGGTGTAATATCCAGTTACTTAATATGGAACTTGTTGGTTATATATTTTATGTAGCTGAATATTTGTAGTCCTAAAGGTGAATATAGAACTTGTTTGTTTAATAGTATGTGCAACAAAATGTTTTGTGTTAATTGGTTTGTAACTTGGATATATTGTTCATTTTAATGTATTATCACTTATAGTAATCAAGTGATGTGTAAATATGATGTTGTATGTTTTGCCCATTTAATGAATTAGCACTTATGATAAACTAAGCTATAAAAGAATGAAGTATAATACCACAAATGATAATAAATGAAGTTACTTTTTATCAAATGTATTGTCAGTTTTTTTATTATTGTTGTTGATTTCATATTTTACCACATGTGATATCCTAAGACTATTTGAAAACAACATCAGCCTTCAAACTTGCTAAATCCTCCTTCAGAACCTCTATTAACTAAGATTTATTTGTAGATTAACACTGATTACCATTAAGATTGTAATATAATCAGTGATAAATATAACCTTTATCAACTAAGATTCACTCATAAGACTGATTACCCTAGAGATTGTAATATCAATGGTGATAAATATAACATCTATCAATTAAGATTCACCTGTGACTTAACAATTATTACCCTTGACATTGTAATATCATTAGTGATAAATAATCGTGACCTTTATTAACTAAGATTCACTCATGGCTTAACAATTATTACCACTAACATTGTAATATCACCAGTGATAAATAAATAATAATAAAATCTCATATGATAAGGCAATATAATTTGACACTAGCTATGATATTCTACATATGATTAATATCACATGTGATAAAGCAATATAACGTGATGCTTATTGTGGTTATTTTTGAAAGTTTAAACATGTATAATATGCCGACGTAAGACGAAAACCTCTTGAGTTTCAAGTAGGAGATAAGGTCATGTTGAAAGTATCGCCATGGAAAGGGGTGATACGTTTTGGCAAACGGGGAAAGTTGAACCCTCGTTATATTGGACCTTTTAAGATCATTGCTAAAGTAGGAACCGTTGCCTATCGTCTTGAACTCCCAGAGAAATTGAGCAGAGTTCATAGTACGTTTCACGTCTCGAATTTGAAGAAATGCTTAGCTGATGAACCTCTTGCTATACCACTGGATGAAATCCAAGTTGACGACAAATTGCACTTCATCGAAGAACCTGTCGAGATCATGGACCGTGAGGTCAAGCGTCTGAAGCAGAGTCGTATTTCGATTGTCAAAGTACGCTGGAACTCTAGGAGGGGTCCTGAGTTCACCTGGGAACGTGAAGACCAAATGCAAAAAAAATATACCCGCACCTTTTCACCAACTCTGCACCCGTGGCAGAGGTTGCGCCATAAGCTTTGAGGACAAAGCTCTTTTAACGGGGAAAGAATGTCACAACCCGTAAATTTCCGTTCAGTATCATAACCGTTTTTCGTCTAATAATTTGAATTTTTATAAGTTTCGTATAACTTTTACGCGTAACCGGGAAGTTGTCCCGTTAATATCTGAAAATCGTCTCCGGGAGCGAACCATACTGTATTTCATCGTAGTCTTTCGTCATTGAACGCATTTTTACGCTTTTAATTAATATTTAAATTTTCATAATTTTTCGTGAAGTCGTTAGTCATTTTCGTTAATTATGTATTCCGGTTATAGTAAATAACCTATATTTGTGCATGGTAACTCTTGAAAATAAATACATGCATGCATGATATCCCTAGAATGTTGGAGGCCACTTTTGGTCCCCCTTGGTCTCATTATAACCGGATATACATACACATACATGCATAAGATTCAAATTTTGAAATCATTTCACTAGACATGCTTGCATGAATTAAGGTTAAGGACATCTACACACAAGGGTTTGATTGGGAGATCAAATTGGTCCCCTTGTGTTGCCCCCCCCCCCCTCCCCCTTTGTGTCCGGCGGTATGCACACACACACACACTCTTACATTCAAATTTTGCTTATTAATGAAGCTAGAGTCACACCATAAATACCATATTATATTTTATCTTTCATTCATTCTCTCCAAAAAGAAAAGCACACATCTCTCTTTTCTTTTCATCTCTTTGTCCAAACCACCAAACACACACACCAAATCCATTCTTTTTAATCTTTGATCAAACCATTTGAAGATATATTATTCGAGGTTGATTGTTATTTCTTTCGGGTAGTTTATAAACAACGTTTGGGTTGTTCTTAGTTTCTAATCATCTTTCGTCGTGTTTCCTTGTAAGTCATCTCTACTTTTCAAAAGAGTTGGTACTTTGAATTTGAGAGAGATCAAGAGCGCGGACGCGAGACGGGTGTACAAAGCGGATCATATGTGAAAACATTACATATTTTTTTATAAAACCACAAGTCTCAAAGTTTAATCTTTTTAATTATAAATGGAAGAACATAAAAGTATACTTTTGCGTTAAAATTCTTGTGACTATTTTGATAATATATATATATATATATAAAATAAGGGATGGGTTCTAGGAAAACCGTATTTTTGCAAGAAAACACCAGAAAACTCAGAAAACAAACCAAATGCACTAGCGCAGCGCGCAACCAAACAGATCCCTAATTAAAGAGCGATAGCGCGCGCGCCAAGAGCGTAGATTTTCAGGCAAAATATGGCCTCGATATAATGTCTATAAAATAAACAACAAAAAACCAAACAGATGCCCTAATTTTTCCACAGGCATACAAAAGATTTATTAGGCAGTCTGGTTTAGTTTTTTTTTTAGGGCATCTGTTGTGTTTTTTTGGTTTTAACAGAGAGTAAATCAGGCCCTATTTCCGTGACAAAACATTTTTCAGCCTGGAAAAAATTAAGGCATCTGATTTTGGTTTTTTTAGGGCATTTGTTTAACTAGTTTGAGTTTTGGGTTTTACTCACCGAAATTAAAGAGTGTTTTCCTCGGGAAGAGCCGCTCAATCCCTAGAATATAGTATAATACATATCATATATACATAATATAATACATATAATATATATAAATATAAAACAGGTGCATATAAAAATATCAATGCATATATATAATACATCTATATTATATATATCTATATAATATATATACATATAATATATATATATATATATACTATATATAATAATATTATATAATAAATTATATATATATATAACACATGCATATATATATAACACATAATAGATACATCTATATAATATATTATAATTTATAAATCTATATATATATATATATTATAAATATAATATATATATATATATAATATTACATGCAATAATATAACATGCATATATATATATATAACATAACATATATATATATATACATATATATATGTATATATACATATATATATATACATATATATATATATATATATATATATACATATATAAGTGTGTTGTTTTTGTTTTTTGGTGTGTTGTGTGATGTTTTATTTATTACGGCCAATGTTATTTATTGAGATTTGTTTTGTATAGATGAGCTTAAATATTGTTTACCGTTAGTCATTTCTTAATTATGTAATCTGGTTATAATAAATAACCAAAACTTGTGCATGGTAACTCTTGAAAATAAATACATGCATCATGATTTCCCTAGAATGTTGAAGGCCATTGTGTCCCCCCTGACCACAGATAAAGAGGCGCGGTTAGTGGATACGCGAGCGCGCGCGCGCGTACATGCAAAGATTCTAAATTTTGTGAAATCTTGGCAATGCTTGCATGAATTAGGTTGTAAGGAGACATGTACACACAATGCTTTGATTTGAGAGATCAAGCGCGCGCGTGTCCCCTTTTATCCCCCCCCCTTGTGTCCGTGTATGCAACATCACACACACACTCTCTACAATTCAAAATTTTTGCTTACTAATGTAGGCTAGAGTCACACATAAATACCATATTATATTCTCACTCATTTTTTTGTCTTTTTTGTTTTTTCATTCTCTCCACAAAGAAAAACAAAACCATCTCTCTTTCTTTTCCTCTTTGATTGTCCGAACCACCAAACACACCAACCAAATCTCGCAGAGAGCGAGAGAGACCGAGCGAGAGAGTGCGTCAAGCCGCGAAGTTGAAGATATATTACGAGGTTGATTGTTATTCTGTCGCCAGGTAGTTATAAACAACGTTGGGTTGTTTCTTAGTTTCTAATTCATCTTTCGACGTGGAAGAGAGCGAGAGTACGCGTGGTCATCTTCTACTTTTTCATAAATAAGGTTTACTTTTGAATTTGGTATGATCATCCAAAAAGGTGTACAAGCGGATCATTGATGTAAACCCATTACCTATTTTTCTATAAAACCACAAGTCTCAAAGTTTAATCTTTTTAAGAACATAAAAAGTAGTTGTACTTTTGCGTTTAAAAGTTCGTTGTGACTATTTTGATATATATATATATATATATAGTGGATGGGTTCTAGGAAAACCATATTTTGCTAGAAAACCCAGAAAACTCAAAAAACCAAACAGATGCCCGAAAAAACTAAACATATGCCCTAATTTTTTCAGACTAAAAATTGGTTTTTCAGGCAAATATGGCCACAGATATAATGTCTATAAAACACTAAAAAACCAACAATTCCACTAAGTTTTTTTCAGGCTATACTAAAGATTTTTTAAGGCATCTGTTTAGTTTATTAGGCGTCTGATTGTTTTTTTTGTTTGTTACAGTGAGTAATCGATTCCCCCAATTTTCTTAAAAAACAAATTTTTAGCCAGGAAAAAATTAAGGCATCTGTTTGGTTTTTTTTTAGGGCATTTGTGTTTAGTTCTTTTGTGATTTTTTTTGGTTTCCAACCAAAATTAGGTTTTCCTCATGATCTCATCCCTATATATAGATATATACATATATATAATGGGAGGGGAGGAGGCGATATTATATATAATATATACATAATATATAGTACATATATTATATAATATATATACATACATGCATAATATATATACACAATATATATATATAATATATACCTATATATACATACATATATAGAGCGAGAGTATATATAATAGGAGAAGGAGAGGAGGAGGAGAGGTATATATATAATATATGTGTGTGTGTGTGGTGGTGGTGTGTGTGTGTTTTGTGGTTTTTGTGTGTGTGTGTGGGGTTTATTATTACGGATATTTATTTATTGAGATTTGGTGTATAGCGAGCTTAAAATATGTTGCGATGAAATTAATTAGATGTTTTTTTGTTGAAATAGGCGTAAATTGAAAGTCGAAGGTTAGGTTTAAATGAAATTTGTTGTAATGTGCTTGTCGAAAATCGATCGGAAATATACTTTTGACAATGAGAGAGCGAGGGCGGATTACTTTCTATAAATGATATCTTCACGATCAAGATGATAAAAATGGGAAATTCATATTTTTAGAAAGGTCATCCGAAATTTCATGAAACTTAAAATGTCGTCAAAAATATACTATTTTATCAAACTTATATAAAATGAAGAAGAACTTAATGTCATTAGGTCACATTTACGTGTTGAGTTCAACTTTGGTGTGGCGGATGCGCGCGAGCGCGCGCGTGCGCTAGCGATGAGCGAGGGCGGAAAGAGAGACAAAATCACTAAAAACAAATACACTAAAAGACAGAGAATAACACAAAAGACAAAATTCCTTAATAGACAAAATTCACTAAAAGACGAAAACAACTAAAAGACGAAATATTTTGCGAACTGAGAGAGCGAGAGCTGAGTGAGCGATACTTGTCAAAAACTTATAACTTTCGAAAGTACTTTAAAAGGGATACCCCGTTCTACTCATGCTCCAGAACCGCTCTTGCTTAAGCGTTATTCGTTACATTATCTTAAACGAATAACTATATGCAGATTTGATCACTTGGCGAGGATGAGGCCTACTCCACTTCTAGGAACCTGAGATTCGTCTTCACTTGATTTATTTCTTTGATCCACAACGACGCGCGAGCGAGTTGAGCGCGAAGCGATGCATAGGCACCTACATTTGACTCGTTTGAATATATGTTTTAGAACTTTGGTTGAAACATTAGCTTGAAATTTTTAAAACTGACACAAGACGCGAGCGCGAGCGTGCGAGAGTCCTTGTTTAGTGTTTGCCTAAGTAAGCGGTAGACCACTATTGCCCAATCATCATGAACCTTAATTACGTAGCCGTCCTTTGTTTATGTCGCCATTAAATAAATATATCTATTTGGACTAGAATTACCTATCCGTGAGTAAGCGCTCATTTCTCATCAAGCTCCAAGTAAATGGATTAAATGTCATGTCAAAACTGGTTAGGTGGATCTTGTCGACACTCAAGTAAGAGAGCAACAATACTTGGCATGTTATATGCTGCGCGAGAGAGCGCCGCGAGAAGCGTCGAGAGTGTGACATTAGCATATCCATAGGAGCGTGGAGAATATACCTTTTATGTGAAGTTTATCTGTTAAACTGTTCCATACTTTGGAAACTTGTGGTCCCACACTAATTATTTAATAAAACCTATTAATCACCAACTTTATGTTGACGATTTAGAGGACATGTTTTTCATGTACTACTTGACTTCCCTATGTCTATTGTGATCTACTGGCCAATATGAACATCTGTTTAAGAACTTTGATCATTATTCAACTCGTTGTCTTTTGAAACTTAATTATGGCTTCCGCAAACTTTTAATTTCATTTGCAATATCTTGTAAGTAGGAGCTAAGCGATTTTTTTAATATAATACCAACTAGTTATGAATTTTTAAACGTCCATTATGTCTATCTTTGTACTTTGTGTGTGTAATATATGACGTCACGACCCCCGACACGTATTCCGTCCAGCCCCTTTGTTGGTGTGACAGATTGATACCAGACCAATTTTATAGAAATCGGTATTAATACTAGGACTAGGTCTGGGTCTATAACGAGAGTATCCTTAACGTGACTTTTTATGGAGAGTGTGGCCAGAGGAGTGTAGTGGTATGGTATGTTTTTGCTAGGCGTATAACGTGATATCATTTTGTCTTACATCTATATAGGGTTTACCTCTGACCTGTGTTTATCGTTCCTTGCGTTATGTTTCTTTGCGTTTATTTTTGCCTTTGAGCTCTATTTTGCTATGAGCTTACGTTTGTCTTGTGTCTGTTCTTCTCTGCGTTCACGTTTCCTACGTATATTTTCCCATTTACATATATGGAAGTTGATAATATGTATGATAATATATATATATATAAAATATATATAATATATAATATAAAATATATATAAGAGACGAGAGAGCGAGCGAGCGCGAGCGAATATATATATATATATATATATATATATATATAACTTTCCTAAGACATTGTGAGTGACATAATGGTCTTGTTTATTTTAAGACATTGCAAGTGAAACAATGGTCTCGTTTATTTCTAAACATCGTGAGTAATACGATGATCTTTAAAACTTTTCGCGACTTTACATTATACCGTTTTGCGTAATTTTGGAAACCCGTTGCAGTCTGTCGACCCCACTGATCATCCTACTATTCGACTCTGAAGACGACTTTGAACACCCGCCCCATACTGTTGAAACACCTACGTCATCTCGTCACGTCTCAACTCTTCTTACTTCTCGTAACTTCTAGAAACATGTCGATTAACTCGCACACAACTTTAACCCATCACCTCATAACATTCCATTTCTTTTTGGAAACACGACTTCTGAAATTCGACTTATTTTATTTCGTTTAATCCGTTCGATATTGAAGAAAATACCGACAACGAGACAAGGAATGAGTTCCACGAGGATCGAGTGTATTATAACCCAACGAATTGGTAATGCTATTAAAGCTATTGCTGTTTATGAGGAAAGAATCCACTTGGCTCGCAACTAAATGGATTAGGTCGTACGTTAGGAAACCAAAGTGGTAAGGAATGCCAACAACGAAATAAACGACAAAAGGTCGTGAGAGCTTACATTGCTAGACCAAAATAACAAAAATGGATATGTAGGAAAGTTACCCTTCTACAACAAGCGTAAGTTGCGCCACACTGGGCCATACATTGATGAGTGAAATAACTGCAAGGGAGTTGGCCATATGAGTAGAGATTGTAGGACACCCGTTTAAATAACAACTTAGAGGCCGCAGTGGCAAATTAGAAACCGGAAATACCTATTATGAGTGTGGAAAATCGGGACATTACAAGAGTGATTGATCAAATCTGAACCGTGCGAACCGTAGTTGAAAAGTAAAAGCTCGCGAGAACTCCAAGGTCGTCAGGGATAATGTTGGTACTTAAAGAGAGATTTCCTATCGTACCTAATAGAACCTAAGTAGACTTGAACCGTAACCATAATAGTATTGCACTAGTACTTCCTTGTGAATTTCGTGTATTGTGTGGATGTTTTTAAACCATCTGTTCATTTTGTGTCATGATGATTTCGTTAATTACACTTCCATTCTCTAATAATTTATGTAAGGTACTCCTCAAATCTATTACCGTCTTACAACCCATTTCACTATTATTTTATAAACCGCTTTACTGTTATAGACTAATTGGATGTTATCCTATGAACTATTTTAGTGTCGTCTTATAAACATAGTAGTTGTCGAGTTATAAGCTATATTACCGCCAGCTTACAAACCGTTTAGCTGGTAGCTTCTTGTTTATTTCAACACCTTATAAACCATTTCACTATCATTTATAAACCATTCCGCTAGTATTTTATATAAACCGTTTTCCTGTCATCTTATAAACCATTTTGTGGGAATCTTATAAACTACTTCATTAACATAACTGTTTCACCGTTATTTTATAAACTGTTCTAGTGCCATCTCATAACTACTTTCACAGTCACTTTTCAAACTAACTTGTCTTTATCTTTTAACCTATTTTGTCGTCGTTCATAAACTCTTCTGCCATTATTTTATAAACCATTTCGCTAACACCTTTTAAACTATTTTGATACCATTCTATAAACCGTTTTGTCAATCTCTTATAATTATCCTACTATTACCTTATAGCTTATCTGGCTATCATTTAATGAACTAATTTGTTTCCATGTTATAACCTATTTTGCAGTTATTTATAAACTCTTTTGCTACCTTATTTAAAACTACTTGTATTCATCTTACAAGCCATTTCGTTGTCACCTCATGAATTATTTCGTTGTCATTTATAAACTATTCCGCTGTCAATTTACGAACTGTTTCGCTATCTTATAAACCATATTGTGTATACCATGTAACTTTGAGAAACATAACACTAGTTTTGACGAAATGAACATTGCATCGTTAGTCCTTAATTATACATGGCCTGATCACCTATGTATAATTCAGGAAGGACCATGCTATGTTGGGAGTAGTCACCATAAAATCTTGTCAATATTACCCTTACTTTTCCTTCCTATTTTCTTTCTTTCCCTACATCGTCAACGAGATTATATTGCATTAAAAAAAACTATTTCGCTGTCAAATTTACAAACTATGTCATCGTCATCTTATGAACTACTTCGTGTCTTCTATAAACTATTGCGTTGTCACTTTATAAATTTTTGGGTTGTCAACTCGTAAACTATTTGATACCACATTATGAACCCCCTTACTGTTACGTTATAAACCGTCAAGTGACTTTCTTGTAAACTATTTTTATATCACCTCTTGAGCTATTTTACAAAATGTCTTGTGTTGCTATATAAACTATCTTGTCATTGTTTTTACGAACTGTTTCGCTATTTTATAAACCATATTGTGTATACTATGTAACTTTGAGAAACATAACACTAGTTTTGACGAAATAACATCGCATCGTTATCCTTAATTATACATGGTACTGAACACTATGTATAATCAAGGAGGACATGATATGCTGGGAGTAGTCACTGATAAAATTTTGTCAATTTACCCTTACTTCCATTTTTATTTTCCTGTTTTTCTCTACATTGACAACGGGATTATAATGTCTCAATTTTAATTAATATTTTGCGTACGTCATTCATTAATAGAAAAAGAAAAAAAAAAAAGAGTATATGTTGGTCATGTGTACTCGTGTTTTAAGCGCCGAAACCAAGTAGATATTTCCCCATATTATCATATAGAAACACCACACCCTTAGCCGAGAGACCGAATCACGCTCCCTGTAGTCACGATAATTATGGATTGTAAGAACTTAGAAAGTAACATACTTATCACTCTAATTAGATTATAACCAAAAGAACTAGGAGATTTCCTTCAATATACATACCTTTTTGTGTGTTGTTTTATCAATATTTCGCGTGCGTATTTGTGAGTCGTGTCGGTTACATGTATTTTTATTCGTAAACGTCATAACCAAGCAGATTTATCCTTTATCTTAGCTTAGAGAAACACCATACCCTTGGCCGAGAGACCAAATCTTGCTTTTGGCAGTCATGATAACTACGGATTGAAAGATTCTAGAACATAATGAACTTATTCTTTAAGTGGATTATAACCGAGATAACTAGGAGATTTCCTTCAATTGAGTTACATTTTAGATAGTTAGAAACATAAGGGTTATGAGATTCTAGTACCGACAAAACTTTTGATGGACATGACGATAAAGCAAAGGATGAAATTGATGCAAGCACATGGAACCTAGTCGATAGAAGCCTCACCCCTGCTAAGATTAGTCCTTTAAATGACATTGTCCCATTTATCGTAGACACTAAGTACTCTGTTGAGATAGTCGACGAAAGGATTATAGAAGTTGATACCAACATTCTGAGGGTGTGTACTGAATATTTTAAATCATCTATCCAAGATAGACCTAATGCCCGTAGGACTTGGTCGTTGCGATGTTATCATCGGTATAGGCTGGTTGACAATGTACCAAGACGTGATCATTGTGATGAAAAAGGTTGTTCGTATCCCCTCTAGGTGATAAAACTTTAAGGAATCAAAGCAATAAGAGTAATAAGTATGCATCGATAGTTGCTAGTGAGCAGAGAGCTGAGTTGTTTGATAGGATTGGTACATTGGAGCGGGATAACTTGAGACTCAGAGGTATGTTATGTGTTGAGAGAAATAGATTTGACCGTCTCCGACGTAGTTTGTCGCATACTCAAAGGGATTTATAAGACCTAGTTTCATGTCATGACCATTTGGTTTGACCGACGCACTAGACATATTCATGAATCTCATGAATCAAGTGTGCAAAATTATACTTGGATAAGTTATGATAGTATTCATCGATGATATCTTTACCTACTCAAAAGAAATAAGGAACATGAGGAACACCTTAGGCATACCTTGGAAACGTTTAAGAATAAGAAATTGTACGCCAAATTCTTTAAGTGTGAATTCTGGCCACCGAAAGCGTAATTTCTTGACCACGTTGTTGATAGTTAATACATTCACGGAGGTTCTGCCAAGATTGAGTCAATCAAGGATTAGGCAACGCCTACAAACCCCAACCTAGACATGAAAATTCTTAGGTCCTACCAGTTACTACCGATAATTTATCAAAGGTTTCTCTAGGATATAGAAACCTCTAACCAAACTAACTTAGGGAAAATGTGAAATACCAATGGGTAGAGAAATAAGAAGAAGCCTTTCAACTAGTAATGTAGAAACTTATAGTACACTGACTTTTAGTATTTCCCAACGGATTAGGAAACTTCGTGGTTTACTATAATGCCTCGCATAATGGATTAAGCATTATAATGATGCAGAAAGAGAAGGTAATAGCTTACAACCCTCGATAACTAGAAGTTCCTGAGAAGAACTACCCAACACCTGACCTAGAAATAGGAGAAATAGTGTTTAGTTTCAATATTTGGGAACGCTACATGTATGGCATAAAGCTTACTATGTTTACAACCAATAAGAGCTTACAACAAATTCTAGATCAAAGGGAAATGAACATGAGACCACGTAGATTGTTAAAATTACCCAGTAAATACAATGGAGAGACTCGATACCACCCTGGAAAAGCAAACGTAGTAGCAGAACGGAGCGAGCTAAGCCTCTCAGGGTGAGAGCCTTAGTGATGACTATTAATTCAAACCTACCGCCACAGATTCACAAAACACAAGTATAATCTCTCAAGACAAAGAACGTTAAGGATGAGAACCTTCATGGATTAGACAACGAGTTTGAGAATCGTCTCGATTGAACTCTTTACATTAGGAGGAGGAGTCGGTTACCACGCGTTAGAGACTTAGGAAAATTGATCAAGCATGAGCCACACAAACCTAACTATTTCATCCACCTTGGAATCGGATAAGATATATCATAATCTTAAGCAATTTCACCAATGGCCCGATATGGAAGCAGTTATCACCACCTATGTCAGCAAGTGCTTGACGTGTCTAAAGATGAGGAACAATTACCAGAAGCTATCCAGTTTACTGGTACAATCAGAAATGCCCATTGGAAATTAGAAAAATGTGGCCATGGATTTTATCACAAGACTACCAAAGAAAACAAGCAGTACGACACTATTTGGGTAATTGTGATCATCAAAAGAGTTATGCTGACGTGAGACGCAAACCCTTAGAATTTCATGTTGAAGGTATCTCCGTGGAAATGAGTGATACGTTTTAGCAAACGGGGAAAGCTGGACCCTAGATATATTAGACCTTTTAAGATCATTGCTAAAGTAGGAACCGTTACCTATCGTCTTAAACTCCCAAAGAAATTGAGCAGAGTTCATAGTACGTTTCACATCTCGAATTTGAAGAAATGCTTAGCTGATGAACCTCTTGTTATACCACTGGATGAAATCCAAGTTGACGACAAATTGCACTTCATCGAAAAACCTATCGAGATCATGGACCGTGAGGTCAAGCGTCTGAAGCAGAGTCGTATTCCGATTTTCAAAGTATGCTGGAACTCTAGGAGGAGTCCTGAGTTCACCTGGGAACGTGAAGACCAAATGCAAAAAAATATATATACCCGCACCTTTTCACCAACTCTGCACCCGTGGCAGAGGTTGCGCCATAAGCTTTGAGGACAAAGCTCTTTTAACGGGGAAAGAATGTCACAACCCGTAAATTTCTGTTCAGTATCATAACCGTTTTTCGTCCAATAATTTGAATTTTTATAAGTTTCGTATAACTTTTACGCGTAACCGGGAAGTTGTCCCATTAATATCTGGAAATCTTCTCCGGGAGCGAACCATATTGTATTTCATCGTAGTCTTTCATCATTGGACGCGTTTTTACGCTTTTAATTAATATTTAAAATTTCATAATTTTTCGTGAAGTCGTTAGTCATTTTCGTTAATTATGTATTCCGGTTATAGTAAATAACCTATACTTGTGCATGGTAACTCTTGAAACTAGATACATGCATACATGATATCCCTATAATGTTGGAGGCCACTTTTGGTCCCCCCCCCATTGGTCTCATTATAGCCGGATATAGATACACATACATGCATAAGATCCAAATTTTGAAATCATTTCACTAGACATGCTTGCATGAATTAAGGTTAAGGACATGTACACACAAGGGTTTGATTGGAAGATTAAATTGGTCCCCTTGTGTTGTCCCCCCTTGTGTCTGGCGGAATGCACACACACACACACACACACACACTCTCTTACATTCAAATTTTGCTTACTAATGAAGCTAGAGTCACACCATAAATACCATATTATATTTCAACTTTCATTCATTCTCTCCACAAAGAAAAACACCCATCTCTCTTTTCTTTTCCTCTATTTGTACGAACCACCAAACACACACACCAAATCCTTTCTTTTTAATCTTTGATCAAACTATTTGAAGATATATTGTTCGAGGTTGATTGTTATTTCTTCCGGGTAGTTTATAAACAACGTTTGGGTTGTTCTTAGTTTCTAATTATCTTTCGTCGTGTTTCCTTGTAAGTCATCTTTACTTTTTCATAAATGAGTTGTACTTTTTCATTCGTATGATCATTCTGAACAAAGTGTACAAAGCGGATCGTTGTGAAAACCATTGCCTATTTTTCTATAAAACCACAAGTCTCAAAGTTTAATCTTTTTAAGAACATAAAAAGTAGTTGTACTTTTGCGTTTAAAAGTACGTTATGACTATTTTGATATATATATTGTTATTATTACGACTATATTATTTATTAAGATTTATTGTATAGCGAGCTTAAATATTGTTGGCGAAGAGATTAAGCTAGATGTTTGTTTTGTTGGAAGCGTAAATTGAAAGTCGAAGAGGTTTAGGTTTAGAATGAATTTGTTGTAATATGTGCGGTGTTGTTGAAAATCGATCGAATATTCTTTTGAGTCAATAGAAGATGTACTTTTATAAAACGAACATTTTCACGAGTCAAGATGGATAAAAATGGGAAGTCGATATTTTTAAAAAGGTCATGCCGAAATTTCATAAACTTTATAAATGCGTCGAAAAATATACTTTTATTATCAAACTTATGATAAAATGAAGAATAACGTTAAGTGTCGAGTTAGGTCAACATTTACGGTTGTTGAGTTAACTTTGGTGTGTCGGGTCACTAAAAGATGAAGTACACTAAAAGACGAAATACGCTAAAAGACGAAATACACTAAAAGATGATGTACACTAAAAGACAAAATACACTAAAAGATGAAATACACTAAAAGACAAAAAACACTAAAAGATAAAATACACTAAAAGACGAAATTCACTAAAAGATGAAATGCACTAAAAGATGAAATACACTAAAAGACGAAATATTTTCGAAGATGTTTCAAAGTGTCGAGACTTGTCAAAACTTATAACTTTTGAAAGTACGTTTTGAAAAGGATACGCCGTGTCTACTCATGCTCGGATGATCAGCTCTTGCGTTAAGCGTTATTCGTTGTACATTATTCTTAAACGACAACTATATGCTAGGTTGTCGTTAGGACCGTGAGATTCGTCTTCACTTGATTGATTTCTTTTGATCCACAACTCGCATAAGGTGAGTTCATAGCCCTACTCTTTTACTCATTTTGAATAAATGTTTTATAACTTAGGGTGAGAAACATTGCTTGTTTTTAAAATTGGACACAAGTACTATACGTGAGATTTCCCTGTTTACTTGTTGCCTAAGTAGCATTTAGACCACTATTGCCCGAACTATCATGAACTGTTAATTTTTTGACCGGAGGACCAGTTGAGGGAGCGCGAGTGAATAAATAGATCTATTGGGACTAATTATCCCTATCCGGGTGATTAGCGCTCACTACCTATGGGGCTCCCGATAAACGGATATATGTCATGTCAAAACTGGTTAGGTGGTCTTTGGTCGGACACCTGTAAGGGCAAGCAATTATTTGGCATGTTATATGCTACATCCCTATTAGCTTCGGTGTCATGAGCTTAGCGCAACGTAAATACCTTTTTATGTGAAGTTGTATCTGTTATAACTGTCGCATACGTTTTGATATACTTGTGGTCCACATTAATTACGTTTGAACTAAACCTATGAATTCACCAACTTTATGTTGACGTTTTAAGCATGTTTTTTAGGTGCTTAGCTTTGGACTTTCTGATGTGCTATGTGGAGTCTACGTGCAATATGATATCATCTTTCAAGACTTTATTATCATTCATACTCGTTGTCTTTTGAAAACTTAATTATACTTCCGCATCGTTTTAAATTTCATTTCAAATCTTGTAAGACTTATCTATTTTTAATAAATACAATGAGTTATGATGTTTTTAAACGTCCATTAGTGGTCATTCTTTGTACTTTGTATGATGATTATTATGACGTCACGCCCCCGGACACGTATTCCGTCCAGGCCCCGTTTGGGGGTGTCAATTTAAATACTTTTCAACTTTGATACAATGGTATATCACCTGAGATATTACTCTAAAATGACTAAAATGACTAAGACGGACCATTTAAATACTTTTCAACATTTTATGTGATAATATGTAAAAAATATACAAAGCAGTGAAATATCTCAGGTGATACTAAAAGTTAAAAAACATATTTGTTTGTTTATGAAATATCGCAAATGATATTAAAGGTAAAAAAACACTTTTGACCCGGTACCAAACCAATCCGTTTTGCCACCCCTGGGTTTATAATATTTTTAATAATTTCAATGGAATTAATGGACTCTTTGTTTTTGAATTGGGGGGGGGGGGGTATTAATAAATAAAGAAAGTCATTTATACTAACATGTTGTTTTCTGTTGAGCAACTACTTTAGTGATAGCGGTAAGTAGTCTTGATGTAAACATCCTGCTAACTTAGTAGACGATAACCACAAAGACAACTAAGTAAGACTTCCAACTTGATACAAACTTGATGTTGACATCTAGACTTTCATATTCTTTAACAGGCACGCATAGTAATGATAAGGAGTTATAGAAACTGAGGTATTAGCAAAGTACATTAGAAATTTGAAATGATTAACAACAAAAGCGATCCGTGTAGACTAAAAAATTCCAACTTGACATGGGCCAAATCCTAACACAGTGAGATTTCAGATTATGTTATTATAACCAAGTTAAAGTCTCAACTTTTCCATCATACGCCCAACAATTTGAACCGAACTTAAGCTACAACAAAGCCCATCGAGAGACCTTATATCTCTTCTCTTTTGCCAAAACTTAGCTTTTGTTTGCTTTTGAATAGTCGACATAATATCCCTCCTCGTCGTCATTTATCTTTCGCAAGTACTTATAGTACACATACTGGATTATGATCTGTACAAATTACTTATGTTAAGGCCAAGCAGCAACTAGTTATTTAGATCGATTAGTGCAAGTGCCACACATACATTAAAAACGAACAAATCAACAAGAAATGATACAAATAAATGAAGGGCCACGCATGCTGCAACATCAAGTAGCCAAGACACGTTTGCTTTGATTTTTGACCATTATGTACTTAACAAGAATGATGCACTCGAAAATTATAAAATTGTTAGTATAGTCATCTCGACAGCAAAATTAAGGAAAGAAAGATATGAAATCCAACCTTCCGACATAAGTGGCATTTGTAACAAGAGCGAAGATAACCCAAGGCTTCATCACCATGGCGCCCTGGTTATCAAGGTAAAAACCAAAACCTGAAAAGAACTAGTTTCGTAATGTTTTGAAATTTATGTATATATTATGTATTATCGGACATTAAGATCTCATAAGGAGCTGGTGTAATTTTTTAAAGATCAATAACAAAGTATTATATTGACACTTATTTCTCTATTAGTTTATCGAATCTAAGTCCAACTGATCTTACCATCTCGACCGATACATACTCAATGATGGATGAAGCATATATCACCAATCGTGCAATTAGCAAGTGCAACATTATACCTGATAAAATGTTAGAGTCAAAACATCAAATACCAAAGTATAACACATATGGTCAATCTTATTACCATATGTCTAGAAGTATAATTTGATTAGTAAAAAGTGTTATTTCAAGATAGAAGTATAACACTTTTATTTCAGTCGTAGTCAAACTCCGTTGACCATTATATCATGATGTCATATGACTATAATAAAAGTGTTAAGATGGGCAAATGGGCCAACAACATCTCCTGGTCCTACATTAACATTTCCTACCCACAAGATACCCCAATTTTTAATTTTTAATGTGGATCAAGAACCCCAATTCCAGACATAATCAACTTACATTTTAAGAGTCCTCGAAAGACTAGCATGAACGCTCTGTTCAAAAAGTGAAAACCATGATATATTATTGAAAAGTTATAATAAATCAAATAGTTCATTACACTAATTCAACAAAGACGTAACACAAGGAAGTTTACTGATGATCATGCTCTAAACTCATAATCTATATGGTATGCATATGTTGTATACCAATCTTCAATTCAGTTATTTTTTTTGTCATTTCCTTTTTTTGCGATTTTGATGTTTTTTTTCTGTTTTTCTCTGGATCCGAATACGAATTTACTGGTGACCTAGTAAGGATGACAATATGTTGCTAGTTGAGCTACGTTCACTCTGAAGTTCTAGGAGCAGAAAATGTAACTATGAAGTGAGTTACCACTAGAAACAAATCATGGGCAAAGAAGAGGAACCTCTGTTGTACAATTTTTTTATGTGGATATAGTAAAATCATAGGTTACACCTAGAAAACATTGTCTACTAAATTTTTAATGCAATAGAATGAGTATGGTTAAGGGTTTGACTCACGCTAACTCTATAGTTATGGTATTTGCACAAATGAGCAAACCACACAAATATTTGTAACCATCAAATATTTGTAATACCACTATACAGATTACTTGAACTAAGCATTAGGAGTAACTATTAGAATTTTTAATACCACTTTACACATTACTGAAGGTAGGTGATTATTTTTAATACCACTTTACACAATCATAATCATCAAATGTAAAACCAAACAAAAAAATTCTAAAAACCTACAATAACCAGGAACATCGGTTGCAATTTAATGTTTAGCCCGATTCGGGTTACATTAAAAATTTGATCCGACCCGCCAATTATTATTTAATGCAATACCCAACCCACCTTCTTGACACGTAAGCCCCAACCTACCTTCTCTTCATTCTCCTTTTTCTCTTACCTGGATCTCACACACTCACACATCTCTTACATGGATCTGAAATACGTAGCAATTAAGAGATACGTGTTTGTAAGATCAACCCTAATTACATCTTGATTCTTGAATAAGTTTTCTCATCCTTACCTTGATTTTTTTAAAGTTTTTTTGTTTAATTGGTTTTTATCGCTTTTTATGATATGGGTTAATGTAATGATTTATCTTACAGACATCGAAGAAAGCATTGTTGCTGCTACTAATCCCACTTGGTGTTGTGAAAATGTTATTTTTATATAAAGTTTATTTTTTTATGCAACAAATGTGATTGGTATAGTTTAGATATTAGGTTCGAGGTTTTTATTCTTGAAGAATCTTTTTAAGGTCTGTTAAAATGTAATGGTATAAATTCTTAGTTTTTTATAATGGGTTTCAAAAGGAAGGAACTTTATTATTGGGGAATGGGGATAGGGGAAATGAGGTTGTTTAAGAGTTGGTTGTTGTGGTGGATGGTGTGGTTAATATTGATTTAAAAGTGGTGAGGTAAAAAGATGAGTTAAAAAAGCTTGGGGAGAGGGTTAAAGGAGATCGTGAGAAAGTGAGACATTTCGGTAAAGAGATAGATGATAAAGAAGCTGAGCTGACTGCATTTTCGACTGTTGTTAGTGGTGGCGTTGGAGGTGATGGTGTTGAGGATTATAGTCGCTCGCAGTATTCCGGTAATGGTGGAGTAGAGGGGAGAGGTTTGGTTGGGATGGGTGCGGAAACGCGTAATGATTTTATAGATAGGAGAGCGATAATGCCAATAGTGACGGATGTGGTAGATAGGAGAGCGTTAATGAATGTCGTAGATAGGAGAGCGTTAATGAGAACAAATTCTGAAATGGGTTCGGTTACAAATAGTAACATGAGGCCTTACCAGCTTTATCACCATCTGAGTGCATCGGTTGTGGATAATAACCATTATAGGGTGGGTGAGTATGTTGAGAAAGAGAAAATGACGCTGAAGGCTAATCAATATTATCAGAATTCAAATATATACTTAATCTCTATCATATCATATTTTGATTACATAATTTGTATTAAGGATGCAAGCTTTCATTATGTATATATGTTGATTGTTGTGTTCTTTTTTGGTGTTGTAGATATTTGATGGAATATTTCGGTCATACGCGGTTGTGATTGTGGCTTTTGTAATTCTTGCTGAGACTGAGTGGGGGTTTATCATCAATTTCTCGAAGGTAGTTTTTAATACACTTTATGTTTAATTTGTATATTTGTTGCGTTATATAATTATGATGAATAATTAGGAATCAAATAGTCTGTCATGATATTAAGTAAGGCGCAGAACAGAACTTGATAAAATAGGGCATGTGGTTTTTCATGTATTAGATTGGTTTGTAAGTTTTGCGTCATGTAAAATTTATAGTTCTTGCATTATCGAGTGGAAGATTAGTGTGCGAGCGTACGCTTATCTATTTTGGTTTATATTTCATAAGCTTATTTTTTCCGTCTTATTAGTATTATTCAGCTTATGAAAGTCATAAGTTGCTTAAGATAATAAGTTGATAAACTGAGCTTATGAAATATAAGCCGAAACAAATTAGCTCATAAGCCCAAAAAATAAGCTTTGACAAACACGCCCATAAAAAAACTAATAAGGTGGTGTTTGGTTAAGCTTATTAAACTTATATAAGCCGTCATAAACTTATATAAGCCGAAAAGTTTCAAAATAAACTGTTAGGATTGATAAAAGTGACGATCTTATTGAGATAAATGTCTTGTAATAAATAATAAAATATTATTGTGTAATAGGTTAGGTAGATGGTAAATAGTCAAAGACTATAAGTCAAAGGGGCTAAATTGTAAATGTCTAAAAGACAAGGGCTCCATGGTCATTCATTGTAAAAGGGTATAAATACCCCTCCACTACCTCATTTGAGGTGTATCTTATGTGTGTCTCTAGGTGTTTCTTAATCTCATTCTAATCTTTTCTCTAATCCTTCTCCTCCCTCTTTCTCTCTCTAGACTAAACACTTTATTGCTTATTGATCCTGAATTCAAGACCTAACAAGTGGTATCAGAGCTGCACAGGCAATTTAGTGGTGTTTTGGAGAGCTTATTCAGATTGCTTATTCCAACAGCTTATTTCGAGCTTATTTTGATCTTATTTGAGCTTATTTGGTCCTGTTTGTCTGCTGTGCTTATTTTATCTTTTTCTTGTGCTTATTTTTGTGTGCTTAATTTGAGTCAAAACTGCTTATTTTTTGTCAAAAAGTCAAACTGCTTAAAATGTGTTTATTCAGTTTTAGAGCTTATTTTTGTGCTTATTTGCTAATCTTGGTTGTATTGAGATAGATTGCTTACGGTTTAATCATAAGAATCTTGGCAAATTCAGTATGAAATTTGCTTATTTGAGCTTATTTTCAAAATCAGTAGCCAAATTCAGTAAAAACAGTTACAATAATCAATTTCAGTAAGTTTGACTGGTCAAACTCGGTGTTGACTTTTGGTCAAATTTGTCAAAGGATTTTTGAGTTAGATCTCAGTTTTTTATATTGTGTTTTACAAAGAGTTAATTGATCTTAAAAGATCCATAACACAATCTAAAATCATCACAGATCTAAAATCAGATCCAAACTCGGAAGCTGAAACTCGAAAGTCAAACTCGGAATTCATCATATCTTATTCTATAAAGTTTCATCATAACAGATCCAAAGCAAAACTCGGAATCACAAATAAGAAACACAAACTCGGAACCAATCAATTTCAACAAAAATATAGATCTTAGATTTTGTTGTTCATCACGGATCTAATCCCAAAACAAACTCGGATCATAAACCATTGTCAAATCAAACTCAGGATCTCATTTTCAGAACAAACAAAATGAATTCAAACAACAAAGATCTCAGTGCACCTCTCATCACAACATCACAGTACACACTTTATCAAAAACAGAAAATCTAAAACAAAAACAGAAAATAAAAACGAAACGATCAAAAATCTCAGATTTAGTTTTGTTTTGTGTGCATCTCATAAAAGTGTTAAAGATCTTCAAAAATCTTCATTTTACACAAAACCATCTCATCATTGATCATTGTTTTTGAAGTTTTCACTTCATTTGTTTACTTCCGAAACCATAAGAAGAAAAACAAGAACATTAAAAGTCCAAATCTTTCTTTCTTGTTTCGATTTATAAAAAACGAAAAAAATAAAATAATAATAATAATAATAATAACAAGAATCGATCTCAGTTAAATCTGTTTGTGCTTACAAGTTATTTCAAGATCTTTAAAGATCCAAAACACAAAAGACATCTCATCATAGATCATGTTGAAGACTTAGGCTTCTTTTCATTTTCGAAATAATTGAAGAAAGAACAAAACTAAAAGTTTTATCCTTTTCTTTCTTTCGGTGCAAGATCAAAACGAAACAGAAAACAATAAAAATGTACCTGTAATTTCAAAGATTCTTCTAATAATTCATGGGTTTTTCGTCAAAAAAAAAACAAAAAAAAACAAAAGATTGTTTTAGTGTGGTTGTGTGATTGATAGATCTATGACTGAGTGAAAAGAAAAAAGAGTGTATGTCATTGTTGTTGTTGTCGAATGATTGAGAGTATGGACTGAGTTGTCCCAGTAGTGACATTCAACTTTTGG
>BQNB010000736.1:71068-103565 GCA_026074375.1 Tanacetum coccineum
AAGATATCAGTCTTCTACCAAGAAATTGACAACCACCTGTTGTTGATTTCCTGTCAAGGCTGGCGCCTCCATAATCACTGTATGAGAAAGCTTCTTGTTAGAAATAAAGAAATGTTCTACTTGTAAGCACTATTATAAAGTGTAGGGACTAAATATGTTAAGTAAGGAAAGTTTAGTCAACAAGCTAACCAAGGGCTATAAATAGTAATTTATGCCATGGTTAGATGTAACAACTTCATTTAATAAAAAGGCAAGTTAGGTAATTCTCTCTCTAAACACACACATACTAATTACACCTTGATCTTCACACACTAATCATCAATCAAGATCTATTGATTAATATGTGGTATCAAGAGCCAATAATTGCGGATTAGTGCTTATTTTAGTGTTTGATTGTGTTTGTGAGATTGAGATTTTGCTTATTTGTGCTTATTACGTTTCTGAGCTTATTAGACGTGCTTATTGCTTATTATTCTCACGGTTTACTAGTGATTTTGGTAGTTTTTAAAAAAAATTGTTTTTTAACGAATATTTTTGTTCCCACTTATAGCTTGGAAACTGCTTAAGATTTTATATATCTATTGATCTTGGGCTGAGTTCATTTCACAGTTGGGCTAAATTTTTTTTTCTCTCCATCAAAACTGTTCATCACATAAATAGTAATTCTTTTTCTAAAAATAAAGTGAGCGTCTTTTGGTACAAAAACAGATATGACAAGGTAATTTGCTCTGTATCTGTTAGCGGCTTATTGTGGTTTCATCTTTGTCATCGTAAAATTTAGTTTCTAAGCTTATTTTCGAATCTTTTTGTTGTAGAAAAGAGTTTTGTTTTAGCTTCTCTTTGTAGCTTGTTTGTGGTCACGTTTTGTGGTACGAAGCACAAACAAACTTGGCTGAAAATAGGAGTCGAAGAAAGGTGCGGTTAAGGTGTTTGATATATTGCTTGAACCGATCTAGTCATCACTACTTTGAAGCCGATCTAGTGTCTTCATCAAGAACCAAACGAGTTAACCCTGCAATCACCGATCTAATTTACTCATTAGAGTCCACCGAACTAGTCATTTTCCTATTGCAAACCGATCGAGACATTTTCAAGGACAACCAAACTAGTCACTTTTAAGTTGAACCGATCTAGACATCTTTAAAGACTAAGTTCGGTTAGTCTTACAGATATGTTCTTTATGATCGGTCTCCGCACTTACTGTAAAAGTTGACTCCTGAGATTGTAATACCAATCCCACCTTGACTCAAAAGACACGACTCAGAGATAAATCCCAACCTCTGGTGTCCCATCCCACTATCAATGACCCTACACGCCACCCCCCTGAGTAGTATAATAGATAGTCATATAGAGCCTACCCCCCACCCCCTAGAACCGAACGAGATCCTTTGAGAAGGAACCGAACCAGTTGTTATTTAGGACCACCGAACGAGTTTTTTTTTCTAGTTGAGCCGAACGAGCCAGTTGAAAGCACAACCGATCTAGTAATCTTTCAAAGAACCGAACGAGTAACTTGTCTTGTGAACCGAACCAGTTGATACTTAAGCAACCGAACCAATCTTCATCAAGTAGAACCGAACGAGTTACATTGACAAAGAACCGATCTAGTTTCAACAAGGACGAACCGATCGAGACTTTTATCAAGGAACCGAACTAGACAATTTTCAATAGGAACCGATCTAAAACATCCCTTCAGAACCGAACCAATTCAATCTAGAACAAAACTTACACGTTTTTAAGACAATTTTGGGTTTTCGGTTTCGAATGTCGTTCATCGACGGGACTTAAGACATACACCGTTGTGATCGTGTCGTCGTTTCGATCATCGTGGTATATTCACTTCTCACCGACGATAACCGAGCAAGTTTAAAAGATCAAAAAAATTCAATCGGTGCATTTCATTTTTTTTTGAAACACGAATGAGATAATTTTTGGTGGGAAATGTTGCATTAATTACCAAGGTTCACAAATTGGCACATGCAGCCCTTGTGTTTCAAGACCAATTTCACCATTAGTCCTTGTTGCATAATTAATACTCTTTGTTGAAAGGTAGTTTCACAGTTAGTCCTTAGTGCCTCTAATTCAACCGTTAGTGCTCTAAAGTGAAACGTTCTTGCACCGTTTGTCCTTACTTGAGTTTTAATCAACCGTTACTCATCTCAAGTTGAAGGTTTATACACCGAATGATGATAATGGGCCGAAAAATAAATAAATAAAATAAAATAATAATAATAATAATAAAAAAAAAAAAATTAACATTTTGTGTTAAATATTTTTTTAGTGATATTTTTTTTAGTCTACGGATTTTTTTTTTCTTGCGAATTAAATAATTTTTTGTTTGCGCAAGTTAGTTAGTTTGTGGTGATTAATTGAGCAAGCTTGTCGGGATTATTCGTTGACTATCGGGATTTTTGTTCGAGACAAGATGAGTCGAGACGTGATTACGGTTGGTTCGACAATGCGGATTCCGTTGTTATATCGGGGTGAATACTCTCAGTGGCGTGAACGGTTTATGAACTATCTTGAAGAGCAAACGGATGGTGAAGCAATGATTAATTCTATTCAGAATGGTGATCACCCATTGCCTGTTATTGCTCAAGTGTCACTTGCTGGAACCGCACCAAATGCACCTCCTACTCTTAAGGATCCCCAATTTTGGACTGCTGAAGAGAAAAAGAATCGAAAGATTGATCGTCTTGCAAGATCTCTTTTGATTCAAGGGCTTCCAAATGACATTTATTCTCTTATTGATAGCAACGATACTGCTAAAGATTTATGGGATGCTCTTGAAAGGCAGATGCGTGGTTCTGAGTATGGTGAACAAGATAGGAAAGCTGCAATTTTATATGAGTATGAGACTTTCAAAGCTACTGAAGGAGAACAATTGCTTGATACTTATCTTCGTTACTTACAAGTGATTAATGATTTGAAGAAGTGTGGTTATAAGAAAGATAATTGTGAGTTGAATTACAAGTTTCTAAACAATCTGCAACCAGAATGGAAACAAAACAGATGGGTACACTGATGAGGCAAACCAGGACTAATGGATATCAATATTTATGCTCTCTACAACATTCATAATCAAAACCAAGATGATGTAAAAGAACAATTGACCATAAAAAGAAAGCAGTTGTGGTTACTTTCCATATACATTAGCATTGTTGCTGAGAAAAAAAAGTAACAAACGCAAATAGAAAGTTGAAGTTCAATCAGAGTTCTAAGGAAGTGATGATGAAGATATCAGTGATTTGAAAAAGATTACCGCGTTGTTAGCAAAAGCTTTTAATCGAAAGAAGTATTATGCTAAGCCAACAAACAACAATTTGAGAACTTCTTCAGCTTCTTATTCAGCAAACAAGAAACCAGAGTACGTGAAGTCAGAGGAAAAGAAAGAGGATAAGAAAGTCGATGAGAAGAAACGGGATATGAGCAAAGTTAAGTGCTATAATTGCAAGAAGGAAGGACATTTTGCCAAAGACTACAAGAAAGCAAAGGTCTAATACTACAACTACTACAAAGACAAAGATGTTACTAGCTAAGAAAGATAGTGAAGAACAAGTGCTTTCTTGCTGAGGACCAAACTTGGATGGAGTCTATAGTGATTTCAGATCAAAAGATCATGCAAATTATGGTCTTCATGGTTAAAATGGAAAATGTTTTTTCAGATTCAGAGGAAAGTTCATCATCTGCAGAAGAAACCATTGCTGAGGTATCTTATTACACATCTGATTTTGAAAGTGAATCTGAATATGAAACTTCAGAATATTATGATAACTCTACTAATTATGGTTTATTTGTGAACAATGATGATGATCAAGAAATTTTCATGATTGCATTGAATCTGCTAGTGAAAATTTTAATGAAAATCATATTGTATCTCAAACAGATCATGATCAGTCAGAAGTTGATCATAATGATTCTGAAGACAAAGATCATTTAGTTGATAAATTGATTAAGAAGTTTAACCACAAGATTGCTAAATGTCATAAACGTATTGAGAAAGCAAATCAACAAAGCAAAGATTTAGAAAATCAAAACAAGGATTTACAAGATAAATATGATGTTTTGAAGAATCAAGTAAACACTTTTGAGGAGAAAAACAATGAATTTAATGAACAAATAAAAGTGTTGAACGAAACGAATGTTGATTTGCTTGCTCAAACGGAAGTTTTGCAAGAACAACTCAAAGTCAAACATGTTGTGATTGATACTCACACTGAATTCAAGCACAATATGCTAAACTTGAGGAAGAAAGATATCAATATATGATTAGATATTCTGCTCTTTGTGATAATGATAAACAACATAGGAAAAAGATTGATGAACAAGAGATTTTATTTGATAAGATGAGTCGTCAGTTAGTTGAGATGAATAATAATGTACTAAGGCTTCAAGAGAAAATTTTAGAAAAAGAAACAAAAATTTTAGAATTGGAAGAGTGTGTGCGTAACAAGGATTTAGAAATTGAAAAGTGTTTGGAAAGATTGAATGATTGTGAAAACAAACTTCATAAAATCGGACAAACGAGTCAGACAATACATATGATCATGCCTTCTAAGGATAAAATGTATGATGGTCGAAAAGGAATAGGTTTTGAAAATCCAAGTTATTTTTGTAAAGCAAAAGATTTGAGACCTAGTCTTTACGATGAGAGGGTTATTGGTCTAGTGAATCACCTCTCGATGTTTCTCACTCATTCGAATGAAGCTTTGAAAATTGAGAAATTTAAAAGAGCAAGAGAAATAAAATTGAGTTTGCAATATATTATGGAAATCTGCATGTCAAGTTATTTGAATGAAAAGATAAATTTTTGGATGATTATTTTCAAGAGATAATAAAATCCAGTATTTAGAAAAGATTGATTCTCCGTTTAGGCAAAACAAGTTTCACTCAAACCATAGTCCAACATTGATTTTAGAAAATATCATAATAGAGTTAGAAGAAGAAGAAAAGTATGGAGTCTTTTTTGGAAAAAAAGAAAAAGAAAATTAGAAATAAATAGAGTCTCTTGAAATCAAAAGTTCCGAGTTGAGTGAAAATGCAATTTCTGATTCGCGAAAATCAAAGTGAAAATGATTGTCAGAAGTTTGAAAGGTTTGTGGACAAATTAAGTAGATTCAAACGTATTGCTCCCAGAATGTTAAAATACAATGTGACACAAAGTGTTTCACCCAATTCAGCGTAAAAACCGTCTTATGCTTCAAAAATGTTGAAAATAAAACAAAAAGAAAAAGACGTAAGAGAACTTCATCTAATACAAAATTACAAACAAGTGAAAAATGATGTTATTGTGTGCTAATAGAGATTTGTTCATTTTTTTTAGATTTAAGACATGTAATAGTGATTAGAAGACGCTCAGCATTGCAGGTGTTGATTTGGAAACAAAAGGTTCGTCTAATACTTCTAATGTGATTTGTCTTCTTTAGTTATCAAATGAACAAAGGATGTAATGCGATATTCTCGCAAAGACCTTGTTGCCATGTAATAATTCTCTATCATAAAGACACTAGAGGTGCTCAAGCCTGTAATGGATGCTATGAGTGTTTTCCTTGTAATGTACTAGATGTATTCTTGCATGTGATTGAATGTCTTTGTTTGTTTTTAGATGAAGTAGTATGTATAAAATCCAAGTTAGTTTTAGGAAAAAGCCTCGTGATTCTTTGAATGTGCATTCTAAGAATAATTTAAATGACTCTTTGCCTAGTTAGTTGGTTTGGTGGTTTCCTAAAATGCAACCGTTAGCTGAATCCGTAGCTAAATGGATTTCCAAAGTTAAGCGTCAAATAGATAAAATTTCTAAGACACCTAACTCACAGGGACCTATTTACAAATGGGTACCCAAAGTTTGTTGAATGTCTTTGGTGTTTTATTTATTATAGATTGTCCAGACTTGTCTTTGGATCATCAATTCAGGATGTTCAAAGCATATGACGGGTAATTGTGCTCTTTTGACGAACTTTGTGGAAAAGTTTCTTGGTACGGTTCGTTTTGGCAATAATGATTTTGCGATGATTGCTGGCTATGAAGATGTGGTTATTGGATCAATGACGATCAAGAAAGTTTACTATGTCGAAGGTTTAGGACATAACTTATTTAGCGTCGGACAATTTTGTGACAATGGTCTTGAAGTTACCTTTCGAAAGTCTACATGTTTTGTTCGAACTGAAGACGACGTAGATTTCCTTACAGGTGATCGTTCGTCGAATTTGTATACTATTGCTCTTAATGACATTGCTTCAAATGCTTCGGATTTTCTTCTAGCAAAGGCTTCTTCTTCTCAATCTTGGTTGTGGCATCAACGTCTTTCTCATCTGAATTTCACCACAACCAATAACCTTGTGAAAAACAATCTTGTTCGAAGGTTTAGGACATAACTTATTTAGTTTTGGACAATTTTGTGACAAGGGTCTTGAAGTTGCTTTTCGAAAGTCTACATGTTTTGTTCAAACTGAAGATGGCGTAGATTTGCTTACCAGTGATCGTTCGTCGAATTTGTATACTATTGCTCTTAATGACATTGCTTCAAATTCTTCGGCATGTCTTCTAGCAAAGGCTTCTTTTTCTCAATCTTGGTTGTAGCATCAACGTCTTTCTCATCTGAATTTCGCCACAACCAATAACCTTGTGAAAAACAATCTTGTTCGAGGTCTTCCTAAGATGAAATTCAAAAAAGATCATTTATGTTTCGCCTGTGAACAATGGAAGATTCATCGGAAACATCACAAGTCCAAAACGGCTTTTGCTTCAAATAATCCACTTTATCTTCTTCATATGGATTTGTGTGGTCCGATGCGCGTTGAAAGAATTAACAGAAAGCGGTATGTGTTAGTTGTCGTCAATGATTATTCACGGTACACATGGATATTCTTTCTTCATTCAAAAGATGAAGCTTCTGAAGTGAATTTCATTCATCAAGAAAAGCCAAGTGAATCTTCAACTTTAAGTTCAACGTGTTCGAACTGATAATGGTACTGAGTTTAAGAACAAAACTCTTGCTAAATTCTTTAACGAGGTCGGAATTACTCAACACTTTTCTGCTGCAAGAACGTCACAGCAAAATGGTGTCATGGAAAGGAGGAATCGAACCTTATTTGAAGCTACAAGAACTATGCTTACATCTTCAAACTTACCATTGTTTATTTGGGCTAAAGCCATAGCAACAACTTGCTTTACACAAAATCGTTCGATTATTCATAAACGTTTCGATAAAACTCCTTATGAGCTCATCAACAAGATAAAACTAAACATCAAGTTCTTTCATGTGTTCGGTTGCAAATGTTATCTTCTCAATGATTATGATGATGTTGGCAAGCTCAAGGCGAAAGGGTAAATTAGAGTGTTTGTTGGATATTCAAAAGAATCCGATGCATTCAAAATTTACAATAAGCGTACTCGAAAGATACACGAGAGCGTGAATGTGAATTTTGATGAGATCTCTGAAATGACTTCTAAACAATTCAGTTTAGAACCTGGTTTATCTTCAAATCCAACGGTTTCAAAAGTTCCAGAATCTTCAAAGAAAGATTTAGAAGATTTATTTCATGATTTTGATAAGTATTTTGATGCTTCAAAGGTAACGAAATCTCCAACAACGAATGTTGAAACTTCCATCGATGAAATTCCTTCGCACGAAGAAGAAGTTTTTCATGAGATTTATAAATCATTTTAAGAGGAATCTTCTTCATCTTCTTTGAATAATGATGTGCATCAAAGTTCACAAGAAGTCAAAGTTCCTTCATCAAATACTCAATCGGTTTCAAATAAAATACTTAATCGGTTTCAAATAACATGGTTCCTAATGTGAATGAAGCAAGTACGTCACATAATGTGTTTAATGAACGATCGAAAGATGCTTACTTTGATGCAAGTACGACATTCCATGATCCTTCCAATGTTCATACATTCTATCAATCTTATCCTTATGATAAAAAGTGGTCCAAGGATCATCCACTTCATAAGATAATCAGTGATCCGAAGTCGAGTGTTCGTACACGAGGACAACTAGAAAATTCATGTTTGTTTGCATGTTTGCTAACGTAGCTGAAGCTTTGAAAGATGCTGATTAGGCCAGTGTAATGCAAGATGAACTTGATCAATTTGCAAGACTGAAAGTTTAGAGATTAGTTCCTAAATCCAAAGGAAAGACTATCATCAATACCAAATGGATCTTTAAGAATAAGAAAGATGAAAATAGTTTGGTTATTCGAAACAAAGCAAGGCTTGTAGCTGTAGGATATTATCAACAAGAAGGCATTGATTATGATGAGACATTTTCTCCAGTTGCTCGAATTGAGGCTATACGCTTATTTCTTGCATATGCTGCTCATAAGGATTTCATGGTCTTTTAAATGTATGTAAAGACGACGTTTCTAAATGGAATTTCAAAGAGGAAGTATACGTTGGTCAACCTCCAGGATTTGTCAGCAAACAATATCCAAATCATATGTACGCTCTCGACAAATCTCTATATGGTTTGAAACAAGCACCTCGGGCTTGGTATGACATTCTTTCAAAGTTCTTGATCGATAGCGGTTTTCAAAAATGTTCAATCGATACTACTCTTTTCATTAAAAAGAAGGGTTGGTATGTGCTTAATTACACATACCTTTTAACTTTAAAAACGAGCTAAAATAACCAAAAACGGACTTAAAATGCCAAAATATTTGCTCAACGATATCCAAAATATTGCACAAATATATTCTAAATTAATGTTATAAACGTTTTGAATGTGTATGATGGGAGAAATGAAATTAGTCTTGGGCTCCAAGTTAATCATTTTTTCAACGGGTTTATTTTCATAAATCAATCCTAGTACATTTTGATATTTTGAAACGATTTGGAGCAATGGTAAATTGTGGTACGGTTCCACTCCCATGGTTTGAACAAAGCTAAACTCAACTTGATTTTAGTTGGAAAACCAGTTGTATCATACTGATTATCGTTGTATGATTGGTTCTTTTGATGTACTTACTTTAAGTCTGGCCAGATATAATGTTTGAACCATGTATGTGTGCTAGATATCAGGCAAACCCAACTTGAAACATCATGTTGTCAAGCCGTTTAAAAGAATCTTTCGATATAATCATAGGACTATTAATTTAGGCCCTTTGGTATCACAAAAAGATTCTGGCTTTGTTTACCTGATTTTTAAGACGCAAGACCATGCAGTATGTCACTTAGATTGAAAAGTTGCATCTGGCAGTGTGTCAAGTTTTAGTTGACAATGTTGGTGCTGTTGGTCATCCAAGAAGAGAATTGTGGGTCTATTTCTACAGCTGAATCCTGAATAATGTTGCTGTTTCGGGATTGTTGTGCTCAAGTTTGTGGATGCGTACTCAGGTTGACTGATTATGGCTTCTTTCTTCGAAAATAGTACGATTTTACTGTGATTCAAAGAAGTGCTTATTGCAATCTCGTGCAATCCGGTACAACACACTAGATCAAACACATTTGAATGTGAGGATCATTTTATAAAGGATCATGTTGAAAAAAGGAACAATAGAGTTATTTTTCGTCTGGTACTGAATTTCAACTTGGGATTTATTCACGAAATCTCTGCATGAACTCCGATTTAGTTTTTTAGTCCGAGAAGTTAGGTATGATGAGTCAGTGAACATAAATTCTTTTACCACGGAAATGTTTTCTGTTTAATAAATTTTATGAAAAAAAGACAAAAAGATTTTCTTTTATATCAAATTTTAGAAAAGTCAAAAGATTTTTCTTTTATATATAATTTTTACAAAAAAATACAAAAAGATTTTCTTTTTATATTAAAAATTTTTAAAAAAAAAATTTATTAAATTATTTTATATATGGCTTGAATTACAATGTCAGTATGAAACCCGTGCTTAATATAATGGATTTCGTATAACTCAGTACGAAACCTGAACTTCATCTGATGGCTCATGTAAATTTCAGTACATAACCGTGCTTTAAAGAAAAGAAGGTGTACGCTTCAGTGCATCTATCTTTGAAAAAGAAGAGATAAGTCTTCTTTGACTTGAGTCATTGATAAATATTTTTCAAAATCTTTATGTGGTACTTAAAAGATAAAATCAAGTTGTTTAAAAGTCAATGATCTCAAGTTGATGGTGTTAAATTTGATTCGGATATTTTAAAATGTGGTTTCTTTCAAGATAAAATCATTTTTAATAGGTCTCAAATCGATTGGATCTCTTGTGCAAAAGTGTCTAAAGAAATAAAGGACTCAGAAGTGCAAAGAGGAACTCCCTCATAAAGGTTTTAACGAAGATATGGTATTTTTTTTTGAGGAGGATTAAAGTGTCCGTTATAGTTTTTGTGTTTTTTGTTTTGATAAGTTTTCAGAAGAAGTAAAGAAACGGAAATGGAAAATTATTTTACATTTCACCTTCACATATCCGTATTTTTTGCTTTTTTTAGCTTCATGTTAAAAATGTTTCTCGGCATATGTTAAGGGGGAGTGTCTTTATAATGATTGAAAACTTTTAAAGATCAAAATTTTCTTCATCATATGATGTTTGTGAGAATTGATTGAAAAAACAGAAAAGAGTGATTTGTGAAGGAAAATAGAAGAGTGAGAGAAATGAGAATTCGTATACTTAAAAATTGAATGTATTTTTCATGTGCTTCAAAAGCAGAACAGCACATGGAAAAGAAAAAAGAAAAGTATGCATGAAATGAAATGCCACCCGCATACAAAAAAAAGAACAGAGTGATTGTTCTACATTTTCTTGATATTATCAAAAATCTCCATGATTCAGATTTCAGATTTCATCATGGTTTTCACGGACATTCTTTCTAAAGGAATTATCTCTAGGACGTATTTGATTTAAGTTGCACGGTTGTGATTTAGTTACTCCCAAAATAATCCTATGATATTCGAAACAGGATTATCTAACCGGAGTCTTCCTTCTAATTTAGGAATGTTTTGTTTAGGTAATGTGAGGTTTTGAGGTGTAAATCAAACATGTTTCGATGCCTAAAGGACTTAAGTGATAAAGCTTTTAAATGAAAATCAATATGAAAGGATAATGATAAAGTTAGTAAAAAGTGACAAGGAATTATGATGAAGAAGAATCAAAATGATAAGCAAAATGAAAACAGGTTGGGAGTTGAAAGTGAGAGGGCTTTATAAGAAATCGATGAAGGGTTGTTTTTTCCTATACTAGGATAGAAACCGGGGTACAACTCATAATATATTCGGATTTCATTCGTTGATTTTCCGGTTTTGAAGTTGACATCATGGACCCAGTGATGCAAAATGCTACAACCCCTCCTTAGCCATCAAATACTTCCCAATAAGTATTTGTTTCTTTCTCAAACGGTAAGATTAACGCATAATCTATCGACTTTTCATTCCGAGAATATTGGTATTGAATAAAGGACATTTTGCTCTAGTCCTTGCTTACTAAAGGAGCACAAGAGTTTAGAGCCAATTTGATATTCAATGAAATATCTTTAGGACACAAAATGTACATTTTGTATTAAAATTCAATGATACAAATGGTACAATCGATTTATGTCTTTCGTGACTTTGCTTGTCTACGTGACATTGCCGGAACTTTCTGGGTGATAAACTATAAATTAGAATTCACATTGTTTGATATGGTAATCATAACCAGTGACTTAACATCTATATGGCAACGCTGAAACGTAGGTCACTATTTGAAAATGATTGATTAATGATTCAAATAAGTGTTAACTAGTAATCTATGTGATCTAGTGGTTATGTGTTTCCCAGGGTAACACAACACTAAGTTCACAAGATTAATGCTTCTTTGAATTTTATGGTCATATTTCCGCATCTTTATCACCGAGATATTGATTTGGTCATATTCTTCAAAATAACATTCATCGAGAATTTTCAAAGCATGATCTTGTGATGTATGAACTTCATGGTTAATGTGGAAGATGGTTCTTACTATGTTATTTTCTATTTCATATTCTACAACATACATCATACAACAACAAACATTCTACCTTTCACAAGCATGATAACCTAAAACGAATTTATATTGGCAAAAGCTTCTTTCAGCCTTCACGAGAGCATTGCGATATCAATCATATTTGTTGGTTTAGAGGGAGCATTATGGGATTATTTTGGGGCGAGTTTGTTTGTTATAAAGGGGATATGTTTGAGTAAGAAAGATTTGGATTTCAATTTCATGGACTTAAAGGATATTCTTCAACAGAGCTTATTTTGAAGTTATATATCATGATGTTAATGATGGATCATAATCATCTATGAGGGCGGAGAACTTATTAGCTTGAAAAGTAAGGTCAAATTAAAGTATATGAAAGGGGATAGAAGATATAAGCAGATTATTATGCGTTTTGGCCAAATTCAAGATACTAGCAAAGAATTGAATCAAAGAATTCGTTATGGTAAAGTAGTTTGATATATGAAGATAAGACAAACCACTCTCCTCCAAAATATAAACTATTTGTACTTCAAGATTGAGGTTAATGCTTCAAGTGTTTTAAATAAGTGTTGTGTTTATTTATTTCAAAGATCGATCGAGATAGCGGTTCGCATTTGATGGAATTACTTCTCAAGAATTTCGCATTGTCTTTTGATAATCAAAGCTTTACTACTTCAATATTCAGAGATGGATAATGTGATTGAGGGGGGCTTAAAGATTATGAAGATTTCCATGTGAAAGTCAAGTGTTCAGTCTTTTTACAAAGAAATGCTCAATCTAATTCATAGTGTTTCAAGATTCTGTCATCAGCAACTTAGGTGATTGAAAGTCTACATTCAAGATCAAGTTTTAAAGTTAAAGATTTCATACAAGAATATTAAAGAATTCAAGTTGCAAAAGAAGGTACATAGTTGCTTTTTGTGATGCTGATTTGAGTTCGAGAGTTTTATAAGTTGTTACATTCAGGGATATAAGAGAATCTATCTTCGTCATTATCAGGGAGAGAAAAATTATATCAGGAGAGATTTTGATTCAGGTTCTCGTTACTCAAACTTTCAATAACGAATTCTCAGTGTTTATCGAGCTTCAAAGAAAAAGAAAGTGACCAGACTACTTCAGAATCAGTATTTAAGAATAAGGAAGATGTCGTCTCAAAAAGATAATAAGGATTAGTTTCCAAGTAGTCATTTAGGGGGGGAATGTTAGAAATAAAGAAATGTTCTAATTGTAAGCACTATTATAAAGTGCAGGGACTAAATATCGATTAAGTAAGGAGGAAAGTTTAGTCAAATTGCTAACCAAGGGTATAGAATAGTAATTTATTTCATGCTTGGTTAGTGTATACAATCTTCATTGAATCAAAACGCAAGTTAGGTAATTCTCCTCTAAACACACACACTAATTACACCTTGATCTTCAAACACTAATCATCTATCAGATTCTTTTGGTTAATACTCATGGAATAATTAAAACTCTTCAGGGTCTACGAGTATTAGGTGGAACTTTTGTTTTTGGATCATTGTTGAACTTTCATCGCTTAAGAAAGCGGCAGAGATTTGTTCGGATTTTGTTTTTGTTTGTTGTTTATGGAGTTCTTTGAGAAAACTTTTCCACAATTAGCATTCGGCCAAGACATCGATAAGAGGCAAACATTGATTCGAACTGTGCGGACTCATTGTCAAGAAATTTTCCGTTATTGAGCTTCCATTTTTTATTTACTTAGACGTTCTGGGGATACGGGATTTTGGGTTGGTATGGTTTGGGATAATGAGTTTCACTTGACTTGGTTGTTTGGATTTTGGAGTGTTTCGGTTTATGGTGTAGATTCTTATCTTCATCCATCGCTTCTATCGAAGTTGATAGGTGTTTCAGAATAGTTTTGTTGTTAATTTGGTGTTTAAATGGTGGGTTGTAAGATTGTACCACTTCTTTGTGAATATGGCACATTCAACATGCTCATTGCGAGATTGTGGTGTTGGTAAGCTTTGGAATTTATGTCCCTTTGGTTTTGGTTGAGTGTTGGGCTTAGGAAGAGATCCAGAAGGTGACACGTTTGCTTGTCAGCAAGTCTGTTTCGAATTTGGTTTTCAAGATTTTTGAATTGGACGCTTGATGATTTTGGCTACGGTTTCGAGTTGGGTTTTGAGGATCAATTGAATATTCTTTGACGAAATCGTTGGTCGATTGCTAAAGCATTTTTTGAAATAGCTTGAATTGTTTTTGATGATCATTAGGTTTTCTTGTCATAAGTACTGATCGTTAGTTCTTGTCCTCAGTGTTAAATACTTCCGTTCGTATTTTTTGAACGCCTAATTATCGTGATTTGAGTCTCGGGTCGCGCGCGCGGTAGGTAATCACATTGTTAAAAAAGAGTCTTACAAAAAGTTTGCTGGAATTTAGCTTATCCTCTCGGGATATTGGTATATTCATCTTCATCTGGGTTTTTTAGCCATGGTTTTGGAGTTCTTTATACTGAGCACTCCATTTTTTGGGTCATTGGAATCACAGTCGCTGCCTTTTTTTGATTTGTATTGGGACATTACTGCTTCACTTCATTGACGAAAGCAACGGTTTTCTTAAAAGATGTTTTTGGTTTTATTGATTTTTAGCCTAGTCGAGCTTGGTAGTCTTTATCTTCGAGAATCTGATAAGCTAGTATTGGAGTTTTATAGAGGGGGAGGAAAATCCAAAAAAAAATTTTTTAACACTAGCGCGGACACTTTAGAATCTTCTTGGGTTATTTTTGCTCTTAAACATGATAGAAGATTTTGATAATGTTACCTTTGGACAGATTGTGACCATGACAGTTTCGGAGCATTTCCTTCATACGAAGCCTAAGCCTGTCAGTTAGAGCATTCGTTTTTCGTGTTGAGAGATAGCTCGCGATTTTCTTCGAGGAGTCAGTCAAAAAGAGTTGGGGGAAAGAATAACGGCTACTAATGAAAGCGGTCACGATGTTAATCCCATGTTTAGATAGTTCTTCATTGAGTTACATCCAAACACCTGTTTCTTTTTGCTTCCCCAGTAAGGGGCAATTAGGGGAAAACTTATTAGCGCAGGACGGCTTCATTCTCAGTTATCTCTGTATTTAAACATATCGCAGATTCTGAGGAATTCGTGAATGTGTTTATGAGGATCGGTTTTGGTTCTACCATCGAATTGGTTTCCTTTGACAAGGGTAAAGTGGTTTAACTTGATAAAAATTATAGTTTGCGGTTTCAGGGAAAATAGTGATTGCGGAACAAGTGTTGGAGCGACAACTTGGTCTGCAGCCACATGGGTTCATCATCCATTGGATCATAATTTCGAAGAATATCAAGAAAGTGATGGAAGTAGTTGATGTTAAGAACTGGCGGGTAGACAATTCTCGGGTGTTGTGGTGGATTATTTCTTTGATAGTATAGAACTCTTCTATTTTGTCGGCGAAGTCTTCGATTCAGAGTACGTTCGGGTTCAGGTAATGGTTCAACTAGTTCAGAATTGGAAGCACGTGTATGCATCCAAGAGAGAAATTGTAATTGGTTAGATTTGCCAGAAAATCTGTACTCGACGGCATTTTTGAAAAAAAGAGGGGGGGTTTAAAGTGATTTTCCAGATTTTGAAAAAACTTTTTAAAACATAACAGCTAAGAAAATCCTCCCGGCTACGGCGCCAAAAATTTGTGTGTTTCAAAGCTTTTTAAATTTATTAAGACTGAAATACCATATATATTATATGGAAACACACGGGTAAAAGTATAACACACGTATGTAGTATAATATTTTTAGGTAAGACTAGGTTGTCCACAGGGATTAGAGTAGTGTTCAAATAATTAGAAAGAAAATAGACTTTAACAATTTTGAAAATAATTTTTACTTTACCAATGATAAAAGTTATGACTACTCGGATAGTTGAAAAATAACTTATAAGTGTTAAAAAATTATTTGACACTCAGAAGATGGGGAATTAATTTAACTAAAGACGATTTCTCGTCAGATAAAAAGTTTTCACAATTCAACTTGTTTACTTAGAACTTATATTTAGTTAACCTGACCAAACGTGTCACTCATTATCGATGTTCAGTTATATTTTTTCACAATATAAAGGTTCCTTGTTGTTTATTCAGATTTACACGAGAGTAAGGTGCGGGACCTTTCTACGGCCCTTCTGTACCCGTTTTTAACTGTTGAAAGACCATATGCATACTTAATCTTTTTAAAACCAAATAGATAATAAGGGGTTTTATCGTACATCCTATACCCGTAATGATCTAATTTTTCTATATGTTGAGTTGAATAAATAGTCTATGATGGCGTCACAATCTATTAAACGAGGGTACTACATCTATTTAACCTTTCTACCCCCTTCCTCCCCCCCACCCCCTCTCCCCGCAAATAAAGATTAGGAATATTAAAGCGGTCAAGTTCATACCAACACTTATCTTTATCGAACTTATCCGAGTTAGTCATAAGAGATTTAGCCTCTCATGGCTAAGGAGTTCATAACAAAAGTACTCATTACATAAATTTCCATTATTTCAATAACAAGGTAAGAAAACTTCTTCGTTCTTGATCGTTAGATCTTTTTCTTTAAGGGAAAAGGTATTTCTTGGTGTTTTGGTGAAAGGGGAAAGATATGTGTGTGTAGAATGAGATAGGTAGTGAGAAATGGTTGTGAGAGGAATGATTTGGTTGAGAAATTTCATCTCAATTTATAGGCAAAGGATTTTGGTGAAAGTGCGCGGCGCAACTTACAAAATAAGTGTGGCGGACTTGGTGAGTTAATGCTGATGCTTTTAATGATTTTACTAGAAGTGTGGCGCCTCCTACAAATAGGTGCGGCAGTTTAGTTTGAGGAGTTAATGGCAGGTTCAATTTAATGACTTTAATTCTTCAATTTTGGAAAAATGTGCGGCGCACAATATTGTAAGTGCGGCGGTGTTTGAACTTCAGAGGAAAATTTGGCGCACAAAGTAAAACAAGTGCACCCCGCCCCCCCCCCCCCCCCCCACCCCCCCCCCCTATTGACTTTTGCTAGATATCTTTCTTTTATTGGTATTCGCCTCCCAAAGTGTATTTAAATTCTTGGAACTTGGGCCTTTAGAGTCTTACAAGTTAACCTATAGCAATTTAAGCTTAATTAAGTATCAAAAGTTCTCGGAGAAATTGATCAAATATATATACATAACACAATAGAATAAATGTTATAATTTTGGGCGTTTTTTCAGTACACCAACGATAGTTGATGCCTTTAGTCCTGTTTGAGTTTTGGAATGTGCAATGATATTTATCTTATTAGCATTATGGATGTGTTTATGTGTCGTTTTGTCGACACTTTTTCGGACAATGGTATTGGTTGGATAGTTATATGAGTGATTCGGTAATTTAGAACGCTTTATAACTTGTGCTTGATCATTCATTTACTAGGTCCAAGCTTGATTAATCATATGTTATAAATCCTGCAAGTTTCTGTTCTTGTAAGTACTTCCTTTAGTGCTTTGTTACTGAAATACCTATGTAAGAAGTTAAAGTTAAAAGATGAGAGTTATGTCGTCAGGCCTAGTTAATTTTTTTATGTGATCTCTTTGGTAAAAGAAATAATAAATAGGTGTAATATATATAGATGTTCAAAGTAAGAAAGGCTTAAGTTCTGGCAATGAAGATTAGTATATGCATCCCACTTCAAGTATCAAGTTAAGCGCTTCGGGTCTGTTTATGTGTCAAGTTACTTGACTTTGATGGTTAGCTCGTCTAGATTATGACTGTGCAAATTGAGTGTCTTCACAAAAATATATATAAACCTTATCTGAGTAAACTGAGTGAATTCTAAATCAAACACATCTACCTATGTGAGGTGCTTAGTTATATGTCAATGCCTGAAAAGTTATCTAAACCTATAAACATTTGTAAAATCCAAATTTTCTCTACATCACGATAAATGATTTTATTTTCTCGCTTTGATTGTTAAAGGCATGCAAAGCCTAAGGTGTGGTGGGATTTTAATTAATGCCCCAAATTATACATGTTTTGGTTTGGCGTTATTTGTATATTTTTAATCATTTCTCAGGTTGAACGCTTTCAATACTTATTATCATGAAATTGTGCAGAGGTCACATTGAAGATATCCCAAAGCTCAATCATAACAAAGTATCGAGTAAGTATATTTCGAGAACACTATATTACAATAAAAGGATATAGAATCAAGCTCATAAATTGCAAATTGCGCCGCACTTATCCCTGTGCGCCCCGTCCTTTCCTCTCAAGTCAATGGAAATCGGAATTAATAGACTTAGTTTCACAAGTGATAGCATTTAACTCCTCAGTACGCGCATTATTTCATTTTGTGCGCGCACTTTCTATCTGACTATGATGAATATTGTGAATTAAATGCTACATGCATTTAATTATGCCTTAAGTACGCCATTACATTTCTTAGTGCGCACGCACGTTCTTCACTTAACATTAATTCCCTCGTTAATTATCACACCATGTTGTACGCCGCACAAATTCCTTTGTGCTGCCGCACTTTCACCCCTCACTAGCACTATTAATAGAGGATGAATTTCACTATTTAAAATCATCTCTTACATACAAAACAACTAAGTAATTCATCCTTTAGTCATCCTCTCATCCCCCTTATGAAACCCTAAACACCTTCCAAGCATAAACACCATATTCTTTAAAGAATCAAGATCAAATCACTAAGAACAACGAAGAACATCATACTAGTTTAGTAAAAGAATGAAGTGTGTTATCAAATCAAGTTATGTTATGAACTCCTTATCATGAGATGCTAAAATCTCCTAATGAACTATCGGTGACGTTATGATTAATGAATAAGTGTTTGGTAATGATCATGATCTCTTTCATATACTCAAGCTTATGTTTGCGAATTCCTATTGTTTCTTCTGAAAGCGACCTCTAAATCTGAATCACAAAACTGCCCAACCGAGAACAGGTTGTGCCCCAAGCCCTCAACGAAATAAACCCTGGTGATCAAAATATTTCCCCATTGAAGATCACCGAAACCCAAAATTGCAGCAACATGATCATTTCCAAAGCGAACAGTTCCCAAAAACTTCCAGACAAAATTGATGAGAAGCTTTAGATTCCCGGTCATATGCTTGGAACAACCCGAGTCGACGCACCATAAACAAATTTGGATAACCTGCCAAGAAAAGAAGTAGAATTTGGAAACCGTTTGATTGTAGGTTCCGGAGGGTTAGAAGTACATGCATTATCACCATTAGAGCAGTCAGATTGACTCTCAGATTCACTGGATGCGATTATTTTTCCTTTAAGGTCAAAAAGTCTTCCAGTTGGTGACCACCTAAGGCAAGATCTAGGTTTACTAGGCTTAGGTGAAGCAAGTCTTTCGTTGGACCCTACTTTCTTAGGCTTCATAACCTTTGGCTTTTGTTTCTTTTGATTTTCAGTGTTTGAAACATTTGCCTTTTGTTTCTTACCACGAGAATTCATGTCATTCACATAATTAAGCACACATACATCATGATTAGCAGTAATTAAACATTGCTTACACATAGCACAAACAACTTCAGATTTATCATTCCGAATAGCAAGCTTAACGTTATTACATTCAGATGACATATGTTTCTTATTCTTAGAAAGCAGTAAATTCCTAGGGTGTTCTTCTACTTCAACTTCTTTATTCTTGTTGCAACTACTCTTAGATGCAGAGGGGATCCTATTATTCTTTGTATTGCTCCTAGGCTGTGGCCTTCTGGTCTTAGCAGTGTTGTCTACTCTTGTAGAAGATAAACCATTTGAGTCAGAATTAACATCTTTCTTAGTGATGACATGAGGTTGTGAAACAGTGATCGGATTTGTCCTAATGCTTGCTCTAACTTTGTTAGGTACATACTTTTCTTCCCTAGAAGGCTTAAAAGGATTAATCCTAAATATTCCTGGGGCAATCACATTATCATTTTTCACAACTTTTGATTCTTGTGGTGTGGGTACCGAGTTTGAAGTGACTGGTTTTGACAAAGCATGTGTCTCATCGATCTTGGGAAGACCTTTAGATTTTTGAAAAGGAGTTACGACATAGAGTTTTGATCCAGAAGAAGAAGGTGGTTTTCCCAAAATTGATTGCTTACAAAACTGAGTATTCACACTCGTACCTTTGGTTGTGTCCTTTTGTTCAGAAACCTTATCAAATAATTAAGTTCTTAACTTAGCATTTTCATAGATCGTGTTATGTAATTTATCTTGCAATGAGTCAATTATTGTTTTGGTTTCAGCCCGTGTCACTGAGATAGAGTCAAACGGGTTTTTGTATGTGGTCTTAAGATGGGCATTTTCTTTTTCATAATTCCGAACCTGAAACTCTAAATCTACGTTCTTATTTTCTAGTTTCTGAGACAAAGGATCAAGGGTATTTGATACACATGTTACGCGAATCAAAACACCTTTTTCGGGGGGCCTTGGTTGATCAAAGAACACAAGATGAGACATTATGTTTTCTAGTGAGAGAAAGTAAAGAGATGGATGAATGAACTATGTGTTTATTAGAAAGAGAAAGAAAGTTACACAATGATTCAACCAACCCCTTATGGAGAGTCATGAGGGGTATTTATAGCCTAACATAAAGCTATCTATACCTTGTTTACAATAATAGTCCCTGCGTGTAGCAGTTGGTCTATAGCTAGTCCAATTCACGTGTAAGACACCAACTTCACTAAAATAGTGAGGCTAACAATCTCCCTCCAAGATGGTGTCACACGTGAATTGGTTATAATGTTTCGTACAAGCAAAAATAAAGTAAAATGATAAGAATGAAGTCTAGTATTCCTTGAGATAGTCTTTAATGATCTTGATCTAGTTGAATGCTCCAACTTTATTTCTTCAGCTTGCAGTCGAACATACTGTAAAATACTGTTGAGGACGACTTAGAAGTTTTCTCTACCGATGATCTCGGTTTTAATTGGATTTCTGCTCATAACTTTTTGACATGATTTCAAAGATTTCTTCATACACTTCTGGTCATTTTGAAGTTTCTGAATTAGCTGCATGTCTTGAAAAAACTTCATTTTCCTGCACTTCTGGTCATGTCTAAGTTTTCTAGAATCCGCTTTTCATTTGTCATCCTTGAAGTTCCCTTATCCGAATACTTCGGCATTGATATGAATTATGCTCCGAACTTCTTGTGCAGTATCTAGTTGAGTTTTTACTCCCTCTCAACTAGTAGGCTCATTTTTCTTAATTCCCTCCCAAACTCCCTCCCAAGCCATAAATCCTGTTTATGACGAGATAAGATTAGTGCCACTCGTCTTGAGTCGTACAACCTCCTCCAGCTCGGCTCAAAGACCTTTCTCATGTTGGAAAATCTATAGGGAAGGAATGATATCAATATCGACTCACTTAGGAAGCATTCCAGTCCCGAAGTATACACTTTATCCCTTTACCGAAGTCAAATACCGTAGCACCAAAATCAATTAAGGAACCCGGTAATGCCACTTCATTTCTCCCTCAGGAACGTGCCACATATAAATGCTTAAACAAAGTTCATTTATGTCCCGAGGGTTCATGCTTAAGTGCGCATTTTATTCCCCTCTATGTAGTCGAAATGGTACATTAAAACGATAACATAAAAAATCAACTAAGTACCGGATGTACACATTTCTTCCTCTAGGATGATGACTAACTAAGGAATCATCCTACACATGTGTACATCGTATGCCACCTGAAACTGCTTACTTAGCTTCATAACCCGTGATTACATAAGCAATACTATGTGAGAAGATGTCGGTACTCTCTTTACAAATCTCTCTTGATCAACCTGATCTAAATCCCCTAATCTATTCTGTTGGCTAATACTGATGACCACTGATGGAGACAACCCGATGAAACGAACCTAAGAATGAAGCAACAATCCTCGACTTGTGACTTAATCTTGTACTATCTGTGTGATGAAGAACGGTGCAGAGGCAAATCTCTAAGTACCATATACCCGCACCAAAGTATACAAAAAAATACAACACCTCTTGAAAAACTCTTCAACTACGTGAGACACTGAGTACTACAATGTAACTCCTTAAAGTGATAGCTATAACCCGTGAGTACTACAATGTAACTCCTTACATCAGGTATAACTAGATAAATCAAGTCTTCATCACAAACCGTATATATCCGAACAAGTCATCTTTGATGTAGATAAAAACAAAGACGAAATAAGTGTACTCCCCGTAAAATATTACTTCAATCCCAAATAAGTCACATCGTACAAAAACCCCGCGGTCATTAAAGTTCAATAATAGCCGTTATGAATGAAGGTGAATTTTGGTAAGGATCATTTTTAGTTTAATGTATTGTGTTTGTTGTGTTGTTGTTCGTGATTTTTGATGTGATTGTTAACGGATATTGGCTCAAAACATATACCATAGGCACAACCATCCAAGTAGTAAAACCCGGTCACATAGACATTACCCGACATAATGTTGTTTTACAACCCGGCTTAATCCGATAACGCGAGCCCAAAATAAATAAATCATAACTATATTCGGCCCAAAATCAATGAATATCCAGCAGACCATAATCAAAAACGGAGCCCAACACTAACTTAAATAGCATCGACCCAAGCCTTGCTTCATTTTAGCAACCCAATAAACCATAAAACTCGACCCATGTTTTGGATAATACCCGAGTCCATCAAAACTTAATAATATCTATAATACGGCCCAACTCCTATTGCAATACTCGGCCCAACATCATTATTTAGGACTCGACCCAACCCCTTTTTAGTACCATATCCACACCAATGAATTAGGGTTATATAAAGGTCACATATCCCTAATATAGCTCCAATAACCCTAATCTTTGTCACAAAATGATACGCCCCCATCTATCTCTTCCATCAAAACTGTATCATCAAGATATGCCGTTACCAATCCTATGTAACCACACAAGAGAAAAACGTAGCAACAATGACATCACTTTCCCAAAAATGAATCTACTCTCATCAAACTTGATAGACTCGATACAATACACATCCCACCTTATTTCTCAATCTATGCACACAACTCTTTAAGGATGATGAAAGTAACCATTTGTCAATTATCCATGAATCACAAGACTTCACACAAATCCAAATGAACCTATTGCACCAAACCGGGTACCCAATGAGAAGAAAGACAACTTCATGATCATTAAACATGGTCTCGGGTAGGTTCGAATTTTGTTTTCTGGTTTCTGAGTCTTGTAATCGAAACAAAGATGGAACGAACCATACTTGGTTTTGTTTTCTCTTTAAGATTTCGTAAATTAATAGAAGCTATGCTCTACATAGATCTATGATGGAGTTTTGTTCAAAAAAATCTTAAAGATAAAAAAGTTGGAACTATCTAAGATCTGTATTGTTATTGATTCGAGTCATTTGATTGTTTGATGGAGGATGGAGATGGATGTGTTGTGACATTGGGTATTATAGGATTAGATTTGGATTTGAGGATATTAATTATGACGAAGGGTTGTATGATGTTTATGTTGAGGCTGTGTTGTTTGTAATTGGTGTTGTTGATGCTATTTATAATGGTAGTTTGATGATGTAGTAGATTACGGTTATGCTTAAAAGTGCGAGTTTAGTGAATGAACACAACTGCGAGTCCGGTTGAGCTTGTAAACTGTGAGTCCGGTTATGCTTGTAAACTGCGAGTTTGGTTGAGCTTGTAAACTGCGAGTCCAGTTACAACTGCAAATTGCGTATCCGGTTAAGCTTGAAGCTGCGTATCCGGTGCCTTCAAAGATTGTACTATCGTCCTTGTGTCCTTTCTTTTGTCTTCTTCAGAAACCAACAAAAAAACCAATGTCCTTGTTTTTGTTGTCTTGTAACAGAAACGAGTAACAACAAAAAAAGAAGCTAAAAACTTGGATCGGTGTTCCTTGTTATTTTTTAATCCGTGTACAAACAAAAAATAAGCCAAGAAAGATGAGCACTCAAAAAGCTCTTTTCCACATGAATAAGCCACGAAATATGAGGTACGAATAAGCTATAACCTCCCTAGTGTGAAGAAGTTAAAAGCTTTGAAAAGGAAAATAAGCTAAAACTCAAAAAAAAACAACCACAACTTAATAAGCTGTAAAATAAGCTGTTAAGCCTAGAATAAGCTATGAAGATGAAAGAATTTTGATGTCTTAAAAAAATAGTTATGACAAAAAACGTTTGAATCTTTTGAGAAAAATAAACACAGAACAAGTTGGTCGAAATTAGAACGTTAATCCTTAAGAAATAAAAACGTTGAAGCCCAAAAGAAACAAAAATGTTGATCCTTACTGTTGAAGCCCAAAGAAAACAAAAACTGATAATGGAAAAAACTATCCGAGTAAAAAAGAAAGAATAGAAAAATAAGTCGAGTGAATAAGCTAACAACAAAAACAAAATTACCACAACAAAAACACTAAATCCAACCTTGGTTCTTGATACCACATGTTACACGAATCAAAACACCTTTTTCAGGGGGGGGGGTCTTGGTTGATCAAAGAACACAAGATGAGATATTATGTTTTCTAGTGAGAGAAAGTAAAGAGAGGGATGAATGAACTATGTGTTTATTAGAAAGAGAAAGAAAGTTACACAATGATTCAACCAACTCCTTATGGAGAGTCATGAGGGGTATTTATAGCCTAACACAAAGCTATCTATACTTTGTTTACAATAATAGTCCCTGCGTGTAGCAGTTGGTCTATAGCTAGTCCAATTCACGTGTAAGACGCCAACTTTACTAAAATAGTGAGGCTAACAAAGCTTATGATACGAAGCTAATCACGACCGAGCAATTGAGCGTACCACTTAAATGTTACACCCTAGATTAGTTGAGTGATTTGAGTGATTTCATTTCCAAATTTTGTGAGGTGCTTGGTCTTGTACATGTGATTAAAACGAAAGAAGTGCTTAAACGGAAAAATCCTTGACTTCGGTTGGGATACATTTTCAATATAATCTAGAGTCTACTTGAGGACAAGTAGGATTCAAGTGCGGGGATATTTAATGACATCAAATAACGTCACATTTATACTATCATTTATCCCAAATAAACTAACCAAGTTTGTATAATTATTGCAAGAATGTGTACTTAAATGCTTAAAAGTGTTATTTGCAGTAATTGAGGAGTGCTTTGTGAGGACATGCTAAAAGGCGCATATTTTGGAGCTAAAACGAAGACATTTGAAGATTACTCATTTTTGATCAATACGCCGTATCCAGGAAAAGAGATACGGCGTATCAGCACCAAGTCTTCATAAGAAAACGCATATTCACAATTCCCAATACGGCATATCCACCTTCTGCCATACGCCGTATCCATGAAGATAACTATTCAGAGATATAAAGATATTATTATTGTGGGAATGTATATTGTATTGATTATAAACTTTGCGCGCACTCCAAGGGATACACCCCAATACCCCGTATTGTCTCCAGGCTTTTTCAGACGTTATAAATAGAAGACTCAAAAGCGAGTTTTCAGTGTGCAAAATCATATTCTTCATACCATACACATAAAAGATGATTTTCTAAAGAAAAGAAGAGCAACAAAGGTCAAGCATCGACATGATTCCATAGAAGACACCGTGTAATTTTCTTACTCTTGTAATCATTTAATTTTTGGTATCGTTCGGTAAAACATTTAGTTTACCTTGGTTAATTGATCACGCTTGTATAATTACAATGGTTATGGGCTAATACCCTTGGGTATTAGCCACCTTAATGAAGATTTAATGTTTGGTTTGTTTTAAAATCTATTTACTTAATTTATCGTTGAAAGTCTAATTATGTTTATCACATAATACTTGTCTACGTGTTTGAATATGCGACCTATCATTCAACTGGGTCTAGTTACGCCTAACAAGTGAGCTAGATACTGGGATAGCTCTCTATATCGTGTTTTATATTACTGGACCAATAGGATCACAAGTAACGTTCTGTATTTGTCTTTAAATTAAGAGCTTAGTTGGACCGGCAGGTGACCCGTAATGTTTCAACAAGTATGTTCTTGATTAATTGATAAAGATTTGAATAGTGGACTACCAGGATATAAAATACCGTCAAACAGTTAGTGGGTAAAGTCTCGATGGGCTAAGGTTTATCAAGATCACCATTGCTATAATCCCTAGATAGATTATAATTAAACTAAAAGGATGCTTTATGCGAATGCATTAATTGTGACAGGATTCAACGTGTCTAGGTATTAGGATGATGTCCTGCCTAAGTCTTAAGAATGATATGCCGCTTCGAGATAAGAAATCATTGCACTAAATAAACAAACCAGCATGTAATCGGATTTAATATAGCTAATGCAGTTTTCTATTATTTGGCTTGTACCGCTCTTTTATCTTCTGATTGTTTTCTTGCATGTTTATTGTGTTTAGAATTGATTATTATCACCATAAAACCTGTGCCAGTCTTTCAGGCTTAAAACCCCCCATATCCATTAGAAGCGTATATAGCATATGTTTAACAAGTAATTAGAATTAACTAGAGTAATTAAAATACTGATAGATTATAAGGTTAACAACCTCGCTCTTAGTGTTCGTCACCCTACTTACCACGAAACTCTACCCGATCGGGTACACTGCCCGTTAAAGTGTTGTTTTAGAATAAGTCGGCTAAATATAAATTTAAAACTTGGTAATCTATAAATTGACCCTACACGACAGCACATCAGCTATAAAGGCTAGAGAGCCCACCAAAAAGTAGGTTCACAAAAGAAACTAACCCAAGTTTATTATTTGTGCAGAGACACATTAGAGAGTCCATTTGGTACCTGGACAGTGGATGCTCAAGGAGTATGACTGGTGTCAAGAGTTATCTGTACAAATATGTAGAGCAATCAGTCCTAAGGTATTGTTTGGTGATAATCCAACATGTATTACTGAGGGATATGGTTCAATAAACTATGATGGTATAGTTTTCTTTAAAGTAGCTTTTGTAAATGGTCTTAAGTATAATCTAATTAGCATCAGTCAACCCTGATGCTAAATATATTGTTTAGTTTGATGATAAGCAAGGAATAACCTTTAATGCTAACAACGAAATTGTGTTGATAGCTCCAAGAAGAAATGATGTATATGTCCTTGACATGTCATCACCGACTCCAAATGGAGCATGCTTCTTTGCCAAAGCCTTAGAAAGTGTAAACTGGCAATGGCACAAAAGGCTATCACATCTCAATTCAAAGAACATTAATAAACTTGCTAAACAAAACAAGGTTCTTGGCCTTTATTCACTTGTTTATTCAAAGGATAAACCATGCTCGGCATGTGAAAAAAGAAATCATAAAAGAGCCTCATTCAAAACTAAACAAAATTTCTCAATCAAAAAATGCCTACATCTTCTTCACATGGATCTATTTGGACCTATCAGTCCAATGTCCGTGAACCATAAGAAATACACCTTAGTCATTGTTGATGAGTACTCAAGGTACACATGGGTTTAATTTATTAGAAAGAGGAGTCAGGCAACTGAAATGATTATGTATTTTATCAGGATGGTGGAAAACCAAAATGATGTTAAAGTCAAACAAATCAAAACTGATAATAGGACCGAGTTTAAAAATTCTGAGCTTGAGACTTGTTGTGATGAGAAAGGAATTTCTCAAAACTTCTCTTCACCCTAAACACCTGAACAAAATGGTGTAGTTGAAAGGAAGAATAAAACTCTCATTGAGGTTACTAGAACAATGCTAAGTGGCTTAGTACTCTCAAAGAATTTCTGGACTGAAGCAGTCAAAATTGCCTGTTACACTCAGAATAGATCAATAATAGTCAAAAGACATTATAGGACTCCCTATGAGATATTTAGAGAGAAGATTCCTGATATCAACTATTTTCATGTGTTTGGATGTCTTGTGTTTATTCATAATCACAAGGATCATCTAGGTAAATTTGATGCAAAAGCTGATGATGGATAATTCTTAGGGTACTCATTCAACTCTAAAGCCTTTAGAGTCTTCAACACAAGAAGACAACAAATAAAGGAGACTTATCATGTTACCTTTGATGAGAGTATGGAAGCCATCAGGTTCACAAATACTTTAGTAGATGAAATTAGAATAGATGACTCATCTAGATATCCTCCTGATGAATATCATCATGAGGATGACCCATCTAGACATTATCAAACAAATTCTGATATTTTATACTACATCATTCCTCATGGTCGTTCACTCACTGAACTTACTCAAGAAACACATGTCCCTGAAGTGATTTCTCCAAATGAGCAAACCAACCCTCATAATGAAGTTGTTGAAGGTCTTCCTGACATAACAAATACTGAAGGGGTTCAAGAACAAAATGTTCAGGATGAACAAATATGCAATTAACCCATTGAAGAAATATAACAACCCAAGAATTTTCATCAAATGAAAAACCTATTTTACTATTATCACAATTGTACGGGGAAATTTTTCGCTTTATTACATTACTTATATATCTCAGTATGTCATAACTAAAGTAGACGAGCTCACGCAACCTATCTATGACCATCCTGTCTTCATATATGTCAAGCAAACATCACAATATATCAAGTCAATATCATCATATCCTTATTACAAAGTACATTATTCCTATAATGTACCATTCGCAACGTTATATCAAAACGGGCTTTAAACCATTATCGGATGCCCTAAACCCTAATCTCATGGAAGGGTTAACCCCTAAAGTGAATGCACAGGCTACTAAAGCATATGCACAAGTAATATAATATCTCATTTGAAATATAAAATCTCTTCAAGTCAAAGTACAAATCTCTAAAAGCTCAATGTACAAGTCATTAAGCATAATCCCTAAAATAGCCGTTTTACCTCCGTTTTCATCCTCATTTCTTCACTATCACTTATGTTCAAGCTACTATACTCATTTTACAATATATGAACCCTAATTATTCCATACATAAGCTTTCATACATCTTTTTACACTCAAAACCCTAATTCAAAACCCTAAACCCTAAAACCGAGCTAGTTTCTAAACCATGACCTGTTTCTTGGCTTTTATCCATTGTAAACCCAAACCAACACTCAATTAAGTTGTAATAACTTATTTTACAATCATATCAATCCTATTCAATCATTATTTCATCAATACTTCATCATTTTACTTCACTTGTACGTAAAACATATCCTAGGAACCCTAAATATACCTAATTGGTTCATTTAACCCGTTTACTTGTTTTAAACCATTCTAATCCTAAACAACCAACCAAGGGCCATTGTAAACTCATAAAATAAGTTTACAAATCATCATCTATCATTTACTTGGCAATGTGCAAGAAATCAAAGCCTAGAAAACCTTAACGAATCTAGAAAACCCTAATTATGCCCTAATTGTAACTTTGACCCGTTTTCTCAATTTCAACTCATTTTAACTTAAACCAACGACCAAACTTCATTAATAATACTTTATATAAGCTCTAGGATTTGTATTCCATCATTCCTAATCAAGAGTATGCAAAATATAAGCCAAGAAAGTCAAGAAAACCCTAAAAGAGCCCTAGTTGAACCCGTACTCCCATTTCTTCAATTCTAATCCGTTTTAACCCAAATGAATTGCTAATCTTTGATAATTACTTTAATCCCAGACCTTAACAACCTATTTCATCATTCCTTAATGTATGGGAAGTATGGCTTGATTTAATGTGTAGAGATGTACAAAAGACCATGTGGTGAATTTTTGTGATATTTCTTTGTATATATCCACATATATACGGAATAGATGTATAGTGAAATAGAATTTTTGTGTTATTTTTGGGTATTGGGTATAAATGTGGGTATTTGTTGAAGTGTAGAAAAGTTTTGGTGGTTTCGGGTATGCCTAAACGTACTTTTATCGTGAAACGTAAATAGTTTACGCAACCAATAAAATAAAATGAACAAAGTTAATAATTATACTTAAAATAATTACTTAACACTTGCTTGATGTAAACATTTAAATGTTTGATGCCCGTTTACATTGAACGATAATTTTTAGCTTATGCAATTTAACTTAATGATTACGATTAAAGAAGCAAACGAGTAGATATATACTAAAAATACATAGGTGAGTGTTATTGACGAAGTCAATGACCTAAAACACGGGTGTTATAGTCTCCCCTATAGTTTTTAAGTGAGCTTGTTCCTCAAGGCTTTAAGAGACGCGACGTGGCACTTGCGACAGGTGCGGTTCTTTGTGATCTGATTGTGGGGTATTTCTTCCGGAATTGATCCTCGCGTTCCCATGTAAACTCAGGACCTCGCTTGGAGTTCCATCGAACCTTGACTAATGGGATTTGGCTTTGCTTCAACCGTTTAACCTCACGATCCATGATTTCTATAGGTTCCTCGACAAAATGAAGTTTGTCATCAAAATGAAGTCCATCAAACAGAACAGCTAATGGTTCGTCGGCATAGCCCTTTTTCAGGTTGGATACGTGAAACGTATTGTGAACCATGCTCAGCTCTTCAGGAAGCTCAAGCTTGTATGCAACGTCTCCAACCTTTTTTATCACCTTGAAAGGTCTAACATATCTGGGATTTAGCTTCCCCCGTTTGCCAAAACGTGTCGAGCCCCTTTCCATAGGCAGAAACTTTATAGCCATTACTATTATCTACAATTTGGAAATCCATCAGCTTACGCTTTAAATTGGCGTAGCTCTTTTGCCTATCACGGGCGGCTTGCATCCTTTGCTTGATTTGGACGATCTTTTCGGTTGTTTCTTGAATTAGTTCTGGACCGAAGGATTGAGCTTCTCCAACTTCGGTCCAACAAACGTGCAGTGAGAACGTACACTTTAAACTTATAGTGCCTTCAAATGGTGTGGCCTGAATGCTAGCGTTGGATTAACTATTGTTATATGAAACTCGTCTCCAACTGGCAAAATGGTTAACCCAACCTTTTCTAAAGTTGAATCACACAAGCTCGTAGCATATCCTTGAGAGTTTAGATGGTTCTCTTACTCTGCCCGTCTGTTTGTGGGTTGGTTCGGCATAGTACTCTTATCCAGATTATGTGCCCAAAGCGTTTGAAGTGACCTCCCAAAAAATTAATGCGAACCTCGCGGTCGCGATCATAAATGATTAAAACAGGTATTCCATGCCTTTGCGAACATCCTCCTTTAGGTAAATTCTTGCAAGTTTATCCATAAGATCAGTCTCTCTCACTGGTACAAAGATAGCAGACTTAAGTGAGATGGTTAATATCACCCAAATAGTGGTATCGTTAGCCTTGCGAAGTGACTTAGGAATTGCGATGACTTAGGAAGCTTAGTGACAAAATCCATAGTGATGTTGTCCCATTTCCATTCAGGTATCTTGGGCTGTACCAAGAATCCTGATGGCCTTTGATGTTCAGCCTTGACCTTAGCACAGGTCAAACACTTGCTAACATAGGTGGCGATGGTTGCCTTCATATTCGGCCACCAATATAGCTTCTTCATATCTTGGTACATCTTGTCGGAACCCGGATGAATAGAGTATTTTGACTTGTGGGACTCGTGCATAATCACAGTCCTCAAGTCGCCATAACATGGTAACCAACTCCTGCCATTGAAGCATAGAGTTCCATCCGCACGGGGTTCTAACCTTTCTATTCTGGGTTTCTCTGGATCCTTAGAATTTTCAACCAACATGCCTCCAACATCTTCGTTCTTGATGTTCTCTGGTTTTTGTGCTTCAGTCTGAGTATTCAAGATTTGTTTGGAAAGATCCAAGCCAATAGTCATGACTAAAGCTCGAACTCTTAAGGGTGGTTCTCGTTCTTTCCTGCTCAAAGCATCGGCAACGACATTTGCTTTCACTGGGTTATAACGAATATCGCAATCGTAATCACTGAGCAACTCTAACCATCAGCGTTGCCTCATGTTTAGATCCTTCTGATCAAGAATGTGTTGTAAGCTCTTATGATCAGTAAACACTGTGCACTTGGTTCCATACAGGTAGTGCCTCTAAATCTTGAGAGCGAACACTACCGCTCCAAGTTCTAAATCATGAGTTGTAATGTTCTTCTCATGAATCTTCAGTTGGCGTGATACATAAGCAATCACCTTTTCTCTTTGCATTAACACAACGCCCAAACCCTTCTTTGAAGCATCGCAGTATGCGATAAAATCTTCGCTTCCTTTAGGTAAGGCCAGGATTGGTGCACTACATAACTTCTGCTTCAACAATTGAAAAGCTGCTTCTTGTTTATCACCCCAAACAAACTTGACCTTCTCCTAAGTAAGCTTGGTCATTGGTTTGGCGATCTTCGAAAACCCTTCAATGAATCTCCGGTAATACCTAGCAAGACCTAAAAATTGGCGAATCTCCGTTGGCGACTTAGGAGATGCCCAATCTTTAATGGATTTGATCTTGGCGGGATCCACGTGGATGCCCTTACTATCAATCAGGTGACCTAGGAACTGTACTTTAGGAATCCTAAATTCACACTTGGAAAACTTGGCATACAACTCCTCTTTCTTAAGCAATTCTAAGATTAGCTTAAGATGCTCTTTATGTTCTTGCTTGTTCTTTGAATATACCAGAATATCATCAATAAAGACAATTATGAATTTATCCAGATATGGTTTGCACACCCGATTCATAAGGTCCATGAATACAGCAGGTGCGTTCGTTAAACCAAATGGCATAACTT
>BQNB010000736.1:104429-159210 GCA_026074375.1 Tanacetum coccineum
TGGCAATACGCTGGCAGGCAAACAGCCTTGGGGACAACCTTTGGGCTTATTTTTAAGCCTCAAGATGAAGCCTTATGGATATGGGGCTTATACTAGCTTAAAGCCTGTCCTAAGGGCTTTTTAAATTAGCAAAGAAAATTGAATTTGAAAATCAAAGAAGCCTTGAGAAAGGCTTAATAAAAAGTTGTTTTTCACTCAGTACATGCTGACTTTTCTTAAGGGTTTTCAAAGACAAAAGGCAATTTGCAGGCATAAAAACAAGCTAGTAAATAAGATTTAAAACCTAAGATAAGCTTAAACAGATAGAGATTGACCTCCAATGAGCTTATGCTCAAAAATTTAGACCCTAAAAACAATTCTAGCTATTCTAAAAATGAATTTGAAAAAGCTGTTTTTTAAAAGAAAAGACACTTGACAATATTGTGACAGATTTGATAAAACACAAGCAAAACGAAAAGACACTTATCCTACTGAATTAAGACACTAAAAGGACACTAAAACAAGTTTTAAAAATTTACCAAAAAGTCTTAATCCAATAAGCTAGATGAAACTGTTTTTGATCTAACAAGTTAAACACCTTTTAGACAAGACTTGAAAATAAATTTTTAATCCTTAAAACTTTTGAAAACAGGTTGAAAATGACTCAAGAAGGCTTGTACAAGACACCCAAATGACCCAAAAGGTTTTTCAAACCATTTTGACCCGTTTGACCCCTTATGCCAAACACCCCTTTAAGTTTTTCAAATCAAAATTTTAAGCTACTTTTTACTGATTTAAGCTAAATAACTAGAAAACAGATAGCAAGCTATGATTAATAATAACTAAAAAGCAATAAAGATACAAAAATAAGTACTGAAAATAAGCAACTAAGCATATGCAGTATAAAGGCTATTTAAGGTAGTTTCAAAGCAAAACACATATAAATGACATATAAGCAATAAATAATGATAAATAAGCAATAAACAATTCAAATAAGCAACAATAAGCAATAAAATGCAAAGATAAGCAGAAATAAGCAAAGCCACAGTAACCACAAAAAGGCCTACCCGACACTAAAGCAAAAAAAAAAGGACGACACCGTCAGACAACCCAATACCCCACCACCACACCATAAAGCAGCCATATTGGCAAAGGAATATAGCCACACGATCAAAAACAAAACTCAAAACAGCAACCAATCCTAAACAACACCAAACCTCAATAAGCTTGTTTATCCCACGAAGCTTCTTAAAAAATACCCAATAACACTAAAACCATAGTCGACCAAAGGGGGTAACGCTCAATTAAACCCATGATTGCATCGACATTATGGCTCTTGGAACATATTTTTGATATTTTTAGCTTTTAACTGATTTTTTTAAGAGACAGAAAAAAAGAAAAACCCAGAAACAAAAAGCTTTTATTAATATTAGCATTCAATGGGCCGGCTTCTAAAAAAGAGCTTATACAAAGGCTTAAAAAACATATTTCAAGACAACAGTCCGAATCGGACCCCATCACCGCCAATCACTTGATCTCCGTCCCCCAAAAAATCCCCCAAAACCCTCCCACAACCCACCCATCCGCCCTCTCCCCAACCCCAGCAACCCTCCTTCTCACCCTATCCCCCTACCAAACTCCCCCCCACCCCCCCCTTCTCCCCACTCCCTCCTCCTGACAAAACACCCACATCCTCCAACCCCCATTACCCCCAAATAAGCCACCACCTTTCTTCACCACCCCTTTACCGGGGAAATTACCAAGACCCACCATTGGCAACCCCCCCAAAACTTGGCCCCTTCATTTACCGCCACACCAAGCGTCCCCTCCTTGACCCACTACAAAACACCATCCCTTACAACCCACCGATGACTACAAACCCCATTAGTCAACATTACCATATCGGTCAGTATGCTTGCCTAACGCTATGAGCTACACGCGTGTAGTGTTTATGTTGTGTTGAGTGCAGTCCCAAAAACAATCCACGGGACGGGAAGTGGGGGATAACATCTCATGCCCTTAAATTTATCTTTCTTGTCCCCGTAAGTCTAAGTCATCACACGAGAGCAAATAATGAACCCTAGGCCCTTTGATTTCTTGATCATTTTTCAATTGACGAATAAGGTTGCTCTAGAGGATTGCCATCAATGGCATATTTGACTTTGATGAAATGTGGGTTGTAGATTGTGATTAGCGGTATGGAGTGGTGGTGTAGAACATAAACGCGGAGAGCATGATAGGATATTGGGGTTGAAATAGTTGCCAACCAAGCACTTGGAGGGGTAAAAATTGATTAACCAGAATTTGGAGCCAAAGGTGTACGTTAAGTATTAATATATCATGAACATAGATCCTGCAGAGACCTCCATTAATGTTGAGTTTTTTTAATTTACAAAAATTCGTGTTTTACCTTAAGAGGAGAAGCGATGGTTTAGGTGAAATGGCAAGAAATTGTCCCTCAACCTCTAAAAGGGTGTTTTAATAAAAAAAAAAAACTTAAAATTTAAAAAAAAAAGAAATAAAATATACAAAAGTTTTAAAAATACATCACCATACAGTCCTTTGTAGGACTAATTGGTGGTAAACTGAAAATAAAACAGGATGAACTGGATGTAGCAGTTCAAGTGGCTAACTAACTATAACTACACCAACAAACTCACAACCCACACCACAACTATCCCTGAAAGTGGGCATATGTGTGTAATTAAGTGAATTAGATTTGGTGTGGGGGAGGATGTTGAGTGGTGTATAAATTAATGTGTGATGGACAAATACAAAAGGCAATAAAAGGGGTGAATGATGTTGTTGATGTTGTCGGGTAGGCCTTTTAGGGAATATTCACAAAGGGAATTGGGAAATATAATATATCAACAACCCATTCAACAAAGAAGCCAAGACCCTTTGAAATGCAACAAGGGCCGCATCATGTACATGGCCCAATAAACAAAGTTATTTGTGTTATGGCCCCAGAACTAATTCGTCCAAGGTATTCTTTTGTTCTTATTTGGTTATCCGTTCGTCCTCGGCTTGAGAGGTGTGACTTTGACTTGTTGACTATTGACTATTATATTTAATTTATTTAACATACATTAATTTTGCTGACTTTTATAACGCTTTTTTTTTTTACCATTTCCTGTGCCTGTATTTTCTCATTTTGTTTGTGTGGGTTATTAGTGTGAGTGAGGGGGTTATTGGGCGGTGTGTGTTATTGTTTGGGTCGTTTTTTTTTTTTTTATTTTTTTTTTATTGTTTTATTTGTTAATGGCTTGATTTTTTCGTCCTTTGGTCGGATATTTCCAATTCCTGCAGCTAAATATAAATTGAAAACATACAAATAAACAAACACCATGTATTAGTATTAATTTGGTAAGTAATAAATGGTGTCAAAAATGAGAGAACAGGTACGACCGGTCCGAAATTAAAAACAAAGGGACAACATTGAAAGTGGCAGAATGGGCTGATAAGCCATAGCACCGGTATAAAAGAAAAACATACAAATACAATGTATTTTTGGTATGTTTTTGGTCATTTAAGTCCGATTTTAAAGGTCAAAGGTATGTGTATTTAGGCACATACCAAAATCCCCCATACTAAATTATTGTCGTGTCCTCACGCAATGCCATAAGTAAACACTTAAGAAAACTAAGACCCTCAATCCCCCTTGACTAATTACCTCGAAAAGTAGCTAAGTGTTCGTCAAGGGGAATGAAAGAATCAATAGCTTCGAAAAGCCCCATTTTGACCATTTTATATATTTATACTTATTCCACACATATTTTTGTATTTTTCCTTTTTCTTATTCTTAGAAACTAACTAACATATTTGACTTTCGTTATTTTTATAACTTTTAGGGATCATAGAACAAGAAACATTTCAATCCTAAAATGCCCCAAATAGGATAAATTCATCGTTCCCGACTTTTCACTTATTCCAAACCAAGCTTAAAATGAAATCACCGTTAAATATAAGTTAAGATGCAAACACTACGGGCATATGTTGCAACTTGGGAATTTTTTCACTCCGAAAAATATTATAAAGTTAGGTGAATGTGCCATTTCGTATTTCAACCATGGATCACGTTTTGCAAAATTTTTAATGCTTCACGTTTCCCACCCGAGAAAAATGAGTTTTATAATGCGAATCATACCCATGTAGCGACTTTCGTCTTGGCACATCCAACCTTCGGCAAACGACCAGTCTTTTGACACCCCACAAGACTATATCGGGAGACTACACGGACCTTTGATTCAAAAACTCTAGTTTCTTCGTATTTTACATATCTTATTTAGAACACCACAACTAAAAATGAAATAGTCTTAGTTCAAACAAGCATATTTAAATTTAAGAAAACAAGATTTTCCCTATATTTTTATTAATCATATTTATTCCACTTAATATAATTTACACATCCATTAAAAACTAATGAAATTCCTCGACCTTTTAGAAGGCTGCAACAAACTCGGATTTGTGAGCCGGCAAGATGCGAGCAAACATTATCAGTCTCGTATAATTACGATTTCCTTATTTAGAAGGAACTGCAACATCGGTTGAGCCCGACAAGTTTCAGTAAACTTTATCAGCCCACATTTTATTATGATTATTGGGCACATTTTTCATTTTTTATTCATTTTTTTATATTACCATGATATAGAGGAAAATTTCGATTAGAAAATTAAAGTATAAATATGAACTAAAATATTGATGATAGACTATACTTCAAAAATTATTGATTTAAGTAATTTCGAAGAGACATACAGTATTATTAATCTGATTAGGAGATTATGAGAGAAAATACCACAAACTACACTTATGAGCTCTTAAGATTTCTAAATAATCCTTGTTTAGCATCCAACTCATACTTAACTCTATCATTTTTGTTCTTCGCAAAGATCCGCGAATGCTTAGTCTAAAAGTTAAAGAACAAGCTAGAGCTCAACAAGCTCGATCGAGTCAAAATTTATTCTTCTTCTACCCAGCAAGAAAGTTAAAATTATGACAAAACACTTATTTTGTTTTGGAAATTTTTTTAATTTTTTTTGAAATTTTGGTGGTAAAAACGAGATTACGTGAAAACAACGACTGCAGGCATAATCAAATCGATAGACCCCCCCATACTAGAACTAAACATTGTCCTCAATGTTTTAAGAAGGGTCTCTACGTAAATCCTAAGCCGTTTATTAAGTATGCTTAAAGATAAACGTTAGTCGATAAGATTTGGATATCGGATTCCCAAAATGAAGCTGAGGATGTGAAGCTCTTGTGAACGAAGGACAAAAACCGCGAGCACGAGAGGCTTCAAAAATCCAGGACATCCTGGACAATAAATAACAAAACACGAAAAATGGAAGAGGCCAGCCTCTCTCACAACACAAAACACTTATTCATTACTATTAGACTACCATACTACTACTACGATGATATTAGGATAAGCATGGGTTGCCACCCACGAAGCGCTTGTTTTAGGTCACTTAGCTTGACCCGATCCCCCCATACTTGAGCTGGTCAAGGGGGATAGAAATGGAGACACGGAACATCCAAAATACGGATGTCCTCTCCATAAGAGCAAGGAAAAATCTCCATCGGGCTTTCAAAAATTTTAATGACTTTGAAAGCTTTAGAGTCCCGATGAGATAATTCTGGGAGAAGAGAGGTATGAACTCTTTTAGAAGTGATAATCCCGGGGTTGAAAACTTTTTCCTTATTTTCGGATGAAAACAAGAGTAAAGCTCCGAGCCCGGGAACTTCTTTGTGAAAAGGAAGTTCATATGGCGGAGGATTAAAATCCTCAAGAATTAATGAAGCATTAGTGGTATTCTTTACATTCTTTTCCATTGTTGCAAGATTGCTGACTTCATAAAGGTTCTCATGAATGAGTATACCCGGATTAAATACCTTGTCCTCGTTGTTGGTCGAAAGACAAAAGCATATCCTCGGTAAATTCCTCACTAGAAAACCAAGTCTCACTCGGGAAAAAGGAAGGAAATCCACTTGATTCAGGAAGATTTCAAGTTCATCAATCAAGAGTTTATAGACTCTTTGATTTCTCATTCTCGGAGTCAAAATAGAATCAAAATAAGTATTATCATTATACGGTCTCAAGATCAAAAAGCGTTCTTCATCATAATCTTCCCATATTGGGTGCGCCTGGGGTATGAGTAATTAAGCGCATGTCAGCGGTGAACATCTAAGAAATGGGTTTATCAACATAGATTGTCATAAGAGAATCAACCAAACCTTCGAGAATAGAATCTATTTCCTTGATAGGATTATGGGTAAGCAAATATTCTATCTCTCTAAGATCGGATTCGATATCAACGGGAAGGTCATCATTTCCCAGTGGAAATGTGATAATGAGGCGAAGTTACATCGGCAAACTCTCAAGGAGTCCCACCAAACACAATATGCATAGTCATAGTCTCAGAAATTCTGGTTACTAGGTGAAGAAGTGGTACACCACTTAAAGAATTATGATAAAGAGGGAGGAGAGGAGGATGAAGGATTATTTATTTAACAGGTAGTAACGAATTCACTTGCGAAGATAAGCTTCGAATTTCCCTCCCCAAAATTAAAATCACTTTCTTCGATGGAAGTAAGTGTGGGGGAAGAAGAAGAAGACTTGGTCACAGGTTCTGAAATCGGAGTGGGATTGCCACTCAATGGATTATCATGATATGGAAGGAGATCTTTGGTTTTATCAAGATTTAGCAAGTTCTCAATAATGTCTCCTCTGGATTAAAGATATCACCATTAACTTTCGGTGAAGTTAAGTCGGTATAAGAAGTGAGAGAAGAAATGGGATTGCCACTTAGATGATTTGTTGTAAACAAATCTTCAAGAATTTCCTCATTTGAAACATTATAGACATCAATCATGTTGATTGATTCTTGATGAGGTTGGGTTGAATAGCTTAAAGTGTCATGTCTCATATTCAAGGTTAGTCTTTCGTTACCGTCATGAAGAATCATCTCTTCTCCATGAACGTCAATCAAAGCATGAACGGTCCTCAAGAAAGGTCTTCCCAAGATGAGGGGGGACACGAGGATCACTTTCATAATCAACAATGACAAAATCAGCAGAGGAATATGTGAACTTTCAACCAGAACAAAAGACATTCTTGCAATTCCGTCCGGAGTACAAATCTCACGGATTAGCAAGTTCAAGGGTCAATTTGGGTTGAAAATAAGTGGGTTTTCCTAACTTTTTCCAAATCGAGAATGGCATCAAGTTGATACTAGCACCTAGATCGGCTAAGGCTTTGCACTTGAGCTCACTAAAACCACACGAAATGAGAAATTTCCCAGGGTCACCTAGTTTTTCGAGTAACTTCTTAAGGATAACCGCTGAGCAATTTTTATTAAGGGGTGTATTTGCTAGCTTTAAAAGTTTCTCCTTGTTGGAAAGGAGAGACTTAAGCATTTTTTGGTATTTCGGGATTAGAATCAAAGCATCGGCAAGAGAGATATTGATGTGAAGTTGTTTAAACATTTGCCAAAATTTGTGAATTTGGACTTCATCTTTCTCTTGCCGTTTTTCTTGGTTCATTCTTGACGGATAAGGGATATGTGCGGTGACGTAACGAGGATCCCTTTGGTGAATCACAAAGTTTCTTTGAGAAGGAGGTTTAGCTTTTTGGACTTGAGGAGGTGGGACCTTAATGGTATACTCACCATGTTCCGGGTCCGTTAAAGTCTCCTCTACACGTTCATCCTCCTCCGGATTAATGAATGGAGGAGGCATAGGAACGGTAGGTCCATCAAGAACAAGACCACTTCGAGTGGTAATGGCTTTCAATTCACCCTTCGGGTTAGCAACGGTGTTGCTAGGGAGAGATCCCGTACCCGAGGTAGAAGCGGTGTTCATTTGAAAGAAACTAGCCATCATGTTCTTAAGCTCATTGGTTTGATTTGACATTGAAGCTTGAATTGAATTTTGCATTTCATTCCTTAACTCATTTTTCACATTGTTAATTTGAGTTTGCATGGCTTTCATATTAGCCTCATTTGTTTTCTTAAATTTTTCCAACTCATTTAAAGGAACACTTTGGTTTTGTTGAATTGGAGCTTGATAATTTGCATTTTGATTGAAATTGTTTCCTCGGTTATATCCTTGAGGTTGGCTAAAATGGTTTTGATTATTTTGCCCGTTTTGTTGAACAAAACCCAGTGGTCTTGTTTGATTAACCACACCCGGAGGACGATAACCGGAATTACCCTGATTGTAGTTACCCGCGGCTGCTGCAACGTATCCTTGAATATTATCCCGATATTCCAGAAAGTGTTGCCATCGGCGGCGAGACACTAATAATAAGGATGAGGACCACCGCAAGTAACACAAATCTCCTCAACAGCTTTTACGGAAGCTGGAGGTGGGGTAGCTTGAAATTGTTTTAGAATAGCCGTCATAGCGGTAGTCACAGCACTCGTTTGCTGATTTACTGCATGAGTAAGTTTGGCTATATCGGAAGAAGAAGAATTACCATCACTTGATTTCACTTGTGAAACAATCGATTTGTTTGGTGAATTGCGGACCTTGGATTTGTTTTCAATAATCATCAACACATCTTGAGTACTTCTTTCCAAAAGATTACCACCGGCGGCAGAATTCAAGGAATCTTGGTCTGCCGGGTTCAAGGCATTGTAGAAAGTATCAAGTTGGTGCAATTCGGTGAAACCATGATGAGGACAAGCACGAAGGAGATCTTTGTATCGGTCCCACGCCTCATGAAACAATTCATTAAACTTTTGTTGAAAGTTGGAAATCTCATTTCGAAAGTTTGTCGTTCTTGAGGGGGGAAAGAATTCGTTAATGAATTTGGACACAAGATCTTCCCAAGTGAGAATAGAACGAGGGGATTCTTTTTCGAGCCAACGACGGGCTGCCCCCACAAGAGAGAAAGGAAAAAGCATGAGCTTAATCGCTTAATTCGGCACATCCTTGTATTTGATTGTGGAAGTTATTTTGTTAAACCAACGGATGTGGTCATGAGGATTGTCTTTCTCAAGTCCAAAGAATTGGTCCGAAGTCATCATATTAATGAGACTATGCTTGAGCTCGAAATGCTTAGCAAGAATTGGAAGAACCACGATTGCCTTCGCATAACCCTCGGTGGGTGCACGGAGCAATTCCACCATAGTACGTTGATCAGCCATCATAACTACGGGTGATTCTTTAAGAGAGAAAGGTCTTTTTGAATGTCTACGGTTATGACGTTTTGGATTTGTAGTGGTTGGATTAGAAGAAGAATTACCAACGAGATTAAAAGAAGAACGAGTGCGCATGCACTAAAAAGATTAAAAGAAAATTATTTTTGGTTTTTTCAATTTATTTCACAATTTATTTTACTGAAAGCTTAAATGGAAAAACAAGTATAAAAGAAAAGTTGGTGCAAACTAGGACACATGGTCCTGGTCTGGCACCGTGGTTAGTGTGTGTGATGTTAAGTATGTATGTGTGTTAAAGGGGAGGTCCAGAGTTCGAATCCTTAGGCCTCCCTTTTTGAAAATTTTTTTTTACTTTTTTTTAAAACTTGTAAAACAGACAAAAATAAGCAAAATTAAAATAGTGACTTTTTGCAAAACTTAAAAATTAGCTAGAAAATAAGCAAAGAAAAACTAACAGAATACTATTTTTACACTAAGACATATATAAGCTAAACTGTTAAGGCTTTTAAGGACAATAAGCAAGTGAAAAAGCAAAGAAAACCTAGACAGATATTACACTACTCCTAATAAGCACTATCAAACAAAAATAAGCAGGAAAAACAGACAGATAAGCAAGAAAAGCAAAATAAGCTATAAGCACAATTTGGCAATCAACAGCCTAAGGGATAACTATTGGGCTTAAATTTAAGCTTCTAAAGGGATCCTTATGGCAATGCAGCTTATACCACTAAAATCCTTGGCTTATGAACTATCTAAAACAACAAAGAGATTAAAGTTTGAAACAAAAATAAGCAGAGAAAAAGTCAAATGAAAAGGGGCTTGTTGGCTCAGTACATGCTGAGTGGATTTTTTTTAAGAAAAAGAGTGGCTTGAGCATCCTTTAAAATAAGCAAGAAAATAAGCTTCAAATTAAAAAGTAAGTAAAAACATATGGAGTTTGACTCCTAAGGAGCTTATGCTCAAAAATTCAAAATCTAAAAACAATATTAACTAACTCAAAATTCAAAATGAAAAAGGGCCTTTGAAACTGAAAAATGTCTTGACAGGGGGTTGACAGATTTTAACAAAACAAAGTCATACTAAGAGGCAAACTCTCTACTACATTATGAAACTTAAAGAAACACTAAAAATAACACCTATAAGCTATTTTGAAAGCTTAATCAAATAAGCTCCTTATAACAGTTCTGTCACCACAGTTAGAGACACTTAGAAGAGAAAACTTAAAAACTAGCTTATAGACTCTAACACTTTTGAAAACTGATTAAAAATATCTTAAAAAAAGGTTACACAAATTGGCCAAATGTCCCAATGGTTTAAAAACAGGTTTTGACCCACTTTAACCCTTGACCCAAACACCCCTTTAAGTAACTAAAATCCTTTTTAAAACTGATTAAGAGAGTTTTAAGCAAAAGTATTTTAAAACATATGAAAAGTAAGCAAAATTAAGCAGAGATAAGCACAATCCAAACAAAAATAAGCATTAGAAATAAGCAAACAAAGATTTGGCAGATTGAGCTAAAAAGACAGTTTTAAAGTACAAGCATGAACGAGTGATATAAAAGCATTAAATAAGGACAAATAAGCACAAAAGAACAATAATAAGCAAGAAATAAGTAGGCAATAAGCACATGAACAGTAAAATAAGCAAAAATGAAAAATAATAAATACTCACAAGGGTCCAAGCTTTTAGCAAGACAATAAGCACTCAAAATGCTTATAAACCAATCCTATATGCTTCCTAAGAAGCTCTAAACCAAGACCATCCAAGATATACCTTGCTCCTTTTGCTTTGACAATTTCCTTTTTTTTGTGATTTTTTGATTTTTTGACAGAAAAGAAAACAAACTTTAATATAAGCTTTCAATGACTTAAAAACTTATATATGAGCTTAAACACAGTATTTAAATGACAAGTATTTAAAGGAAAGCTCTTAAAATTTGCATTAACTAAAAGAAAAGATTACAAGCTGAAATTTAAATGACAATTAAATTAAATGACAATGTATTAAAAAGACATAATTAAAATGGTACAAATTTTGGTTAATACAAACTAATGGACTTAACACTAAAAATCGACAAAGAGATAAGCTACACTAAGGTCCTACATTTATACTAAAAGCTAAGGTCTTGAGTCTTCTCTTGCTGTGTTTCTTTTGAGAGAGAGTCCAAGGAGTGTGTTTGTTGTGTGAGTATAAGCCCAAAGTGATCTTGGCCATCAATCTTTCTTGCTCTCCAATATCTACAATCATAACCCTTGATTTCTTGTAGTTTACCTTCAACCAATGAGGTTTTATGGGATTGCCAACATGGCAAATACCCATGTGAGTGTGGGGTTTAGGATGGTGATGTTTTTAGAGTGAAGTGAACAGTAAACGAGGGATAGTGACAGGGATGGTGATGGGGAAGTTTGGCGGGAAAGGAAGTTTAACTGTGTGCAGGGTAAGTGTTTGAGGTAATGACAGAAATGGTCCCTCAATATGTATGTTGATGTTGCAATGAAAGTCCTTGTGGTGTATTGAAATTTTGAGGACTTGGCAAAACTGGCCCTTGAGGGTGTATGAGTATATTACACGCATGGTCCTTGTAGGATGACACCGTTAGTCCTTAAAGGACTTAACGACAGTTGGTTAATGGGTTTGTTGGGCTAAAGGCTGTTATATCATTTAGGCCTATTATATGGCAGATTGGGCTGTTTAGATTATTAAGGGAATGGGCTTTTTGGCTTGCATAAATCTTATATAAATGCCACTAATGGGCTGACCCGGCCTAAAGAATGGGTGTCGGGTGGCCCTTTAAGTGATTCTTTAGTTTCGGTCCTCAGCGTTGACTGTTGACTATTATGCTTGACTTTGACTTTGACTGTTGACTTTGACTTTTCCACGCTTTTTCATTATTCGTGCTCGTATTGGTCCGTTTTATTGCTTGATTTTTGGTCCGTTTTCTCGATATCCGTTTCCCTGCACAATATATTGAAAACATAACAAATACAAGTATATTTTGATACCTTGTTTTTTCGTCATTTAAGTCTGGTTTAAATGGAAAATGGTATGTGTTATTAATCACATACCATATACTCAACGAGTTTCGGGTTCGTTAAAGTCTCCTCAACACGTTCATCCTCCTCCGGATTAATGAATAGAGGAGGCATTAGAACGGAAGGTCCATCAAGAACAAGACCACTTCGGGTGGTGATGGCTTTCAATTCACCTCTCAGGTTAGCAACGGTGTTGCTAGGGAGTGATCCCGAACCCAAGGTAGAAGCGGTGTTCATTTGGAAAAAGCTAGCCATCATGTTCTTAAGCTCATTGGTTTGATTTGACATTGAAGCTTGAATCGAAGTCATTTCATTTCTTAACTCATTTTTCACATTGTTAATTTGATCTTGAATGGCTTTTAGATTAACATCATTTATCTTCTTAATTTTCTCCAACTCACTTAAATGTACAACTTGATTTTGTTGAATTGGAGCTTGATAAGATGTATCTTGATTGAAATTGTTTCCTCGATTATATCCTTGAGGTTGGCTAAACCGGTTTTGATTATTTTGCACATTCACTTGGAGGACGATAACCGGAATTACCCTGATTGTAGTTAACCGCGGCTGCTGAAACGTATCCTTGAATATTATCCCGATATTCCGGGAAAGTGTTGCCATCGGCGGCGAGACACTGATAATAAGGATGAGCACCACCGCAAGTAACACAAATTTCCTCAACGGCTTTTACAGAAGCTGGAGGTGGGGTTGCTTGAAATTGTTTGAGAATAGCGGTCATGGCGGTAGTCACAACACTTGTTTGCTGATTTACTGCATGAGTAAGTTTGGCTATCTCGGAGGAAGAAGAAGAATTAACATCACTTGATTTCACTTGAGAAACAATTGATTTGTTTCGTGAATTGCGGACCTTGGATTTGTTTTCGATAATCATCAATACATCTTGAGTACTTCTTTCCAAAAGATTGCCACCGGCGGCAGAATTCAAAGAATCTTGGTCGGTTGGGTTTAAGGCATTGTAGAAGGTATCAAGTTGATGCAATTCAGTAAAACCATGATGAGGGCATGCATGAAGGAGATCCTTGTAACGGTCCCATGCCTCATGAAACGATTCACCAAAACGTTGTTCAAAGTTGGAAATTTCATTTCGGAGATTTGTCGTTCTTGAGGGAGGAAAGAATTCATTGATGAATTTGGAAACAAGATGTTCCCAAGTGAGAATAGAACGAGGGGGTTCTTTTTCGAGCCAACGACGGGCTGCCCCCGCAAGAGAGAATGAAAAAAGCATAAGCTTAATCGCTGAATTAGGCACATCCTTGTATTTTATTATGGAAGTTATTTTGTTAAACCAACGAATGTGATCATGAGGATTGTCTTTCTCGAGTCTGAAGAATTGGTCCGAAGTCATCATATTAATGAGACTATGCTTGAGCTCGAAATGCTCAGCAAGAATTGGTGGAACCACGATTGCCTCCGCATAACCCTCGGTGGGTGCATGGAGCAATTCCGCCATAGTACGTTGATCGGCCATCGTAACTACGGGAGGAGCTTGATTTTCAAGAGGTTCTTCGAGATTAAAAGGTTGCTTTGAACGTCTATGGTTACGACATTTTGGATTTGAAGTAGTTGGATTAGGAGAAGATTCACCAACTAGATTCGAAGAAGAGCGAGTGCGCATGCACTAAATACAAGAACAACACAATATTTTTGGTAACCGGATGTTAAAAGTCCACGGTAGCTCTTTAAACTACGCACAAGATAGCGGAAGGAATTAGCACGCCGAAGCGATTTAAAAGCGTTCTTCCTTTTTGGGCGATGTTCCTTGGATCAAGCCTGCCTTATACCCTCCTTATAGTTTGTAATTCAAAGGTGAGCCGATTATAACGATTAACACACGATTTATTTTGTTGGTTTTTAAATTTTGTTGGTACTTTCAATACTTTAGGAAAAGTATTGTTGGTATATTTTAACTTTTAATAATAAGAAAATATTCACAAACGAAAAAATGATAACTTTATGAGGAAGGGTCTTAAAAAACTAATCTTCAAACGAACACGATAATCGTAGCACACCTCCCCGGCAACGGCGCCAAAAATTGACTCGTCGCTTAATATATACAAATATAATATAATATAAATATATAATAAGGATAAGATCAATAATAGAGAGATAATTATTCTGTGAGGCTTTTAAAAGATTTACTTTTGACCAAAGCAAAACCCTAAAAAACCTTCCCGGGTCGTTTCCCGTCGAGGTGTGAATTGAGAATCGGGATTAAGTTCGTGATCGCGTTTTTTAATGATTCAATGATTTTTTTGGTTTGGATTCTATTTCTACAATTTAAAATGCACAAACAATTAAAAGAAACCCTAAAACGAAAGCAATTAAGGCAAAAAACCTAAAAACGATAACGGGATCCTAATCCCGTTCTTTAAAAAACCTAATTTTAAAAATTTAACCCTACAAAAGCAAAATTAATTTTTAACAAACCTAAATGATAAAAGAAAATTAAAAAAAAGAATTATAATTTTTTGACTTTTTAATAATTTTTTATGAATTAAAAACTATTTTAATAAGAAAAATTAATTAAAAATACTAAACGAAGTTGGAAAAATCTGAAAAATTTATGAAAAGTACTTTGAAGTAAGCAGAATCTAAGAAAAATAAAATGGAGAAAAGTGCTTATTGAAATAAGCACGAAATAAGCTATTAAAGGGTTGAAGCCAAAAAGGGTAAAAAGGTGATAAATATTTAATTGTGCAAAACATAAACAGATGGCCCTATCTGGTGCTGTGGTAGGAAGTGTGTGTGTTGAGGCTTTGGTATAAAGGGAGAGGTCACAGGTTCGACCCCTGTGCCTCTCCTTTTTTTGAAAACATTTTTTTAAATCTTTTTATAAAAACTTATTAAGGACATGTAAATAAGCATATTTAAAGCTGGAACTTATTTTTGAAAAGTTTTAATAAGCCCGGAAATAAGCTATAAGGACAGAAAACTTAACTTTTGTTAAAAACTTAAAAAGAGCTCAATTGTTAAGAATTTTGTTTTTGTAAATAAGCTAGATAAGCTAATCTAAAGGTTAATAAGCTAAAACCTATATTTAAGGAACCTCAGAAGCAAATCTGAGCATTTAGCTAAACCAAATAAGCCACAGCTTTAAGCTAACAAACCACGAGACTTAACTAAACAATAGCAGACTTAACTTAAAACTTAAAACAGATTTTTGAGCATTTTTTTAAAAGCAAATTAAGTTAATCTAGACTAAATATTAATCTACCAAACTTAAAACTTAACAAGAACAACATCTAAACTACATGAATAAGCCATAAAATCAAACACTTAAACAGATAAAAGCAATGAAATCAAGATTAAAAGAATTTATTCACAGAAGCTATTTGGCTTTTAGGCCAAAATGGCTTTTTGCAGCCCATGAAAAAGCTGACCAAATAAGCTCAAAACCTAAAACTGAACTTAAACAGCTCATTAACACCAACCGATGAGTTTATGCTCCAATTTTCAGACCCTATCTTAAACTTAAATTTATCTAAAAATGAGATTGAAAATGGGCAAAATTTGACCTAGAAACTTGAAAACTTAACTGATTTGACCCATTTTCATTTAAACAATAAAACAGTAATAAAAGCTTATTGGACCAGATTATAGACTCGTTTAGGTTACCATTTTAAACATGTAAAAACAACTTTAAAGCTTGTAAACTGCAAATCAAAACTTAAACAAATATGAGACTAGTACTGTGCACAGATTCTAAGAATTTCTTAGAGAAACATGAGAACATCTTGAACTTGAACTATCTAAACATGATCAAAAATAGATTTATGAAGAATCTAAACTGACTTTTAAAGAACATAAAAGACCAAAGCATATTTTTGCTCTACTTTTAACCTTAATCCAAACACTCCTTTAAAATTCTAAAACATGACTAAGGCTTAAAACAGATAAAGAGACTCATAAAACAAGATCAAATAAATATAATCAAGATCAAATAAGCATACTTAACACAATAGAAAGCAAGATTAAGCAGTATTTAGACAAATGCATAAAAATGGACTTTAAAATGAAAATTAGGAACTTACAAAGGTCCAAAGCCTTTGGTTAAGAACTTTAACACCCAAATCAGTTCAAAACCAACCTATATGATTCCCAAGAAACTCTAACCCATGGCCATCTAAGATTTACCATGCTCCATTGCTTTTCTTGAAAAGATTTTTTTTTTGATGATTTTTAATTTTTAATTCAGAAATGTAAATAAGCTTTTATATAGGCTTTGAATGAACCAAAAGCTTATGTAAGAGCTTAATCACAAAATTTAAAGGACAATTAAAGTAAATGACAATATTTTAAAAGAACTTAAAATTTCATTAACTTAAAAAATTACAATGGTTTAAAATTTAAATGACAATAATTTAACTGACATAAAAAGTAGATTGACATTATTAAAAATGGTCGAATTATTAAAAAAACAGGACTCCCCCAAATGGGCTACAATTGACCCTATTTATACTAAAAATTCTAAGTCTTGGTCTTCACTTTGTGCTTCTTCTGTGAGAGTGTTGAGAGGCTGTGCTTTCTTTGTGAGAGAGTCCAAAATCTCATCCAAGCCATCAATTATGCTTGTTCAAAAAGTTCAATAATCTGGACCCTTAATTCGTTGTTGTCTAATCAAATGTTGAGGGATTTCCAACATGGATTTGGTGTCTTATAAAGTGGGGTTAAGGTGGGAGAGGGACGGGTTTTGTCTATGGGAACAATGGACGAGGTTGAGAGTGACAGGGGTGGAGGAATAGTGTTGGCGGGAAAGGGTTTAGGGAACAGGGTAACAGGGTTAATGGTTTTTGGTTTGAATTTAGGCAAGTTTGGCCCCTGAAGTTGTTTAGGGTTTTGACATGGTTAGTCCTTAAGGACTAGCAGTGTTAGTCCTTAAGGACTAACTATGTAAAAGGTGTAAAGGGGTAGTGTGTGTTATGGTTTAACGGGGTTAAAGGGTGTTGGGCTTGATTGTTTAGGCCGGTTAAGGTTTAAAAGGGTTTAATAAAAGGTTTATAAGGCTTATATTTGGGCCATTTGTTTCATAATGTTTTAATGGGTTGACCCGACCCATTAAATGGGTACGAGTTGGCCCATTTAACATTTCTTCGATACCGGCTTCGTCTTTGACTTTTTCTTTGACTTGGTTGACTTTTTGTTGACTTTGACTTTGTTGACTTTGACTTTTGACTGTCTTTTTCACACTCTTTCCATTTTGTGCTCAGTTGTGTCCGTTTTGGCTTCGTTTTTTGTCCTTTTTGTTGATATCCGTTTCCTGCACAATATAAATGCAAAACACACAAATACAATGTATTTGTGGTATGTTTTTGGTCTTTTAAGTCCGTTTTTATAGGCAAATGGTATGTGTAATTAAACACATACCAGCGACGCCAAAAACTTGATGCGTATTGTATTTTAAAATATATTTTTGTCAAGTTTTAAATTTATAAAACTTGATCTACCTGACAATGCACTAACGGGCTGAGAACCCGATCGTGGGTAGTATAGAATGGTAAATCCGAGGTCGTCCCAAGAGTTAAGTTGTAATTAGTTTTAATTTGAAATGTCACGCTTTAGAAAATGGTTTTTGATTTGATTTGAAATAAATTTAAAATAACAATAAAATTAAATACTAAAAATAAAAAGGGTTTGGAGATATCAGGAGAGAAAACATGCTAACCTAGTTACTCCATTACTACTGTTATGAAAATGTTTTCCTATGCAATGTTAAAATATGGTTTCATTAGTGGTTTCTAAGGTCGATAGACTTGAATAGGCATATATAGTCTATCGTATACTTCCCGCGATTCTGACTCAGTCCAAATCGTATAGGAGGTAGGATATCCAGATTGTAGTGATTAATCCCAACTGTTCCCAAAACTTATCTAATAACCTATACAGATTATTAACTCCCTCTAAAAGAGTTCTTGTGCTTTTTAAGTATATTGAGAGATAAGTGCGGAGACCGGTTAGTTCCTACACTAGGGGTCAGAGTCATAGATCCTCCCTAGTACCCGATGGATCCTATATTGACTAGAAAATCTAATAATGAGGCAAGCAAGGTCCAAACCACCCGTACTACCAAAACCCAGGGTTACACGATAGTGAAGGAATATCTAACGTAACCATAATCTAACAGGAAACAAACATCATAACAATAGTAATTACATAACTAGGCCAGCACTTTAAGTGCTTAGCCGCTCATGGTAACGAAAACACATTAAGAAATAGAAGTAATCATAGATTAAAAGCTCATAATTCTTACAGGATTCGTATTTGAACGATTAAATTAAAAAGGTAAGTAAAGTGTGATATCCCTTGGACTCCAGGTGGAATTATTTGAAGGTTGGAAGCCTTAGTCGCCTATCCAATTGGCTGGGGAGGAAGTGATATCGGAATAGCTTGAATGAGGCCTCTATTTGTAAGTATCGAACCTGTTACGACGTAACTGATAAGTATGTTACACCGTACCTTCTTACACGACATTTAATAAATAAGCATATGTTGTGGCGTAACCAGATATTGCATTACGCCGTAACCTTCAAATAATTTCCATATGTACGTGATCTTCATTCTATATTTGTGGATCTTCATGGTTACGACGTAACCATAAGGGGTGTTACGCCGTAACTCTATCTTGGGTAAGATTTCCTTCCAAATACATGGTTACGATGTAACTTGATATGGTGTTACGCCGTAAAGTTGTCCTTGATCTTCGTACTTGCTTAATATATGTTACGGTGTAACCATTTTTGGTGTTGCGCCGTAACATTCTTTAGAAAATTACACTTTAAGCCCTTTTTCCCTTGTTTCTTGTCATTTTCCTGCATTTCACCTGAAAACTACAAAATGATAGAAAATATCTCGTTTTCGAGTATTAGTGAAATATTTGCAAGTAATATAAGGGGTATTTTGCCACTAAAAAGTATTAAATATTTGATATTATCAATTAATTATCGTAATTTTGAAAAATTCATAACTCCTTCGTTGTAGCTTTTGTTTTTCGAGTTCCTTATATGCACGGAATCGTCTTGAAATGTACCATTTGAATCTTAAGCCTTTATATTTTATAGTAATTTAAATTCCCACAGAATGTATAATCTGTCTGAATGTATATATTTATGAAATTGTTTTATAAACTTTTGATATAATTAAATTATTACAAGTCATCTAATTCAATTAATGCAACATCCTTTGTATATTTTATGTCTTCTAATATATATCCATAAATTTAAGTCCAATATGTCCCAACAAAGTGTCCACAATAATCATTTATTTTAACAATAAATTATATAATTAGACCAACACTTGTAATATATATAATAAAATGTGTTCTTGCTTTCTAATACATATTTAACATATCATTTCATCATGTGTAGGTATTTATTCAATTATGAATATGCTTTTCTTTATTTTATAACTTTATAAAATAACTCCTAAGTGGTGATTAACAATATAACAATATGTATGTAAATAAATGAAATAATTATAAAAGGGTAGAGATTATAATGGACCTTTTATGAATGAATGAAGATGTAAACACTAAATCAAAAACCTAGTTCTTCAACCCATCTGCTTTTGTGCCTGGTCGTAGGATTTCTGATAATATCTTGCTTACACAAGAGCTTATGAGAAACTATCATAGGAGGCGTGGTCCTCCTAGGTGTGCATTTAAAGTTGATATTCAAAAAGCTTACGACACTGTGGATTGGAACTTTCTTGAGACTATCCTTGTGGGTTTTGGTTTTCATCCAAAGATGGTCCAATGGATTATGGTTTGTGTTTCTGGAGCCTCTTACTCTATTAGCGTTAATGGTAATGTGCATGGCTGGTTTAAGGGTAAGCGTGGTTTGCGACAGGGTGATCCTTTATCTCCATATCTTTTTACTCTTGTTATGGAAATTCTAACCTTATTGTTGCAGCGTAAGGTCCGAAATTCAGATGAATTCCAATATCATCATCTTTGTGAACAACAAAGAATTATTAATCTATGTTTTGCTGATGACCTTTTCTTATTTGCCCGTGGTCATCCTAGCTCGGTGTCTGTCATTATGGATGCTTTGGAGGAATTTAAGCAGGTTTCGGGTCTTGTTCCTAGCATTCCCAAGAGCACTGCTTACTTTTGTAATGTCCCTAATGCTATTAAAGCATCTATCTTAAACTCTATGCCATTTGCTGAAGGTGTTTTGCCGGTCAGGTATTTGGGTGTTCCTCTTATTTCTTCCAGACTTTTATTCTGAGATTGTAAAATTCTTGTTGAAAAGCTTGAAAGTAGGGTCAATGACTGGAGAAATAAGTTCTTATCGCTTGCTGGTCGCCTCCAATTAATTCGGTCTGTTTTGTCTTCCATGCATATTTACTGGGCTTCTGTTTTTATCCTCCCTTCTCGTATTGTGCATGATTTAGAACAGCTTATGCGTGGTTTTCTTTGGTGCCAAGGGGAGATGAAGAAAGGGAAAGCCAAAGTTGCTTGGGATTCTGTGTGCATGCCTAAGCATGAGGGTGGCCTTGGTATTCGTAGAATAGAGGATTTTAATATTGCTTTAATGGCTACTCATATTTGGAGTATTTTCACTCATAGGGAGTCTCTATGGGTTAAATGGGTTCATACGTATAAGCTTAAAGGTCGTAGTTTTTGGGATGTGCCTTGTAGAGGTGATGCCAGTTGGGGATGGCGTAAGCTTCTCCAAATTAGATCAACAATCAGACCTTTTATTTGGCATAAGATTAACAATGGTAAATCTACATCTGTTTGGTTTGATAGATGGACAGATGTGTGCCCGCTTAAAGATTTGCTTTCTAACCGGGATATTGTGAGATCGGGTTTTTCTCTTGAAAACTCGGTTAGTAACCTTATTTCTGATGGTGTTTGGAGATGGCCACTTGATTGGCTATCACGATTTCCTTTTTTGGCTCAATTACATGTCCCTGTGTTACTTGATGATATGGATGATGTTATTCTATGGCGGGATAGGGATGGAGTTTTGCGACCTTTTTCGGTGGCTTGTGTTTGGGATACGATTCGATCTAGGGCGGATATGGTTTATTGGTATAATGTTGTCTGGTTCTCTCATTGTATTCCCCGTCATGCCATTCATATGTGGTTGGTTATTCAGCAGAAGTTGAAGACACAAGACAGGCTGCGGCAATGGGATGTCGGTCCGAGTATCGACTTAAACCTGCTAAAATGCCCCTTGTGTGATTTGGTTCCTGACTCTCATGATCACTTGTTCTTTGAGTGTTCTTTTTCTTCGCAGGTGTGGTCTAAGGTTCGTGTTCTTTGCGGCATGGACGCTATTCCTCCTCATCTTAGCGATGTTGTTGCTTTTATTGTTCCTTTATCTAAGGGTAAAACAGTCGTCAGTATTATCTCTAGGATCGTTGTTGCTGCTACTTCCTACTACATTTGGCTGGAAAGGAATGGTAGATTGTTCAAGAAGAAGACTTCGACCCCGGGTCAGATTGTTGACGTTATTTTCTCTACGGTGAGATTGAAGTTGGTTACTTTCAAGTTCAAGAAGATGTCTACCAAGTCTCGTTTGCTGCTTGACCAATGGAAGATTCCAAGCTATTGTATTGTCCATGATGGGAGTACCAGGTGAGGGTTGTACTCTTTTTGCCTTGTCCAAGGTTTTTCCCTCTGGGTTTTCTTTGGAAAGGTTTTTTAAGGAGGCAGCCTTACTTGGATCTCTATTGCTCCTATCGTGTTGCTGCTGGGTTGCGGGATGCTCGCTTGATTATATGTTCTCATCTTGGTTTATGTCTAGTTTAGTTTATGTATTTTACTAGGCTCATTTTGTGTTTATGGCATGTCATAAACACTTGTTTAACAAGCTGTGTGCAGCTTGAGGTTAATGTGGTACTTTCTGCCACATTCCATTTGTACTTAACTGTTTATTTTGGTTAATATATTTGCCGGGGAAACCCTTTACCAAAAAAAATTTCTTATTAAAACCCTAGTTTTCACTTCTTGAAAACCCTGAATCTTATGAAACCCAAGCTCTAATCCCTTTATACACCTTATATAATAACCCTAATAATGCTTGCATACTTGTGTTCTTGGTAAAATGAAAACTACAAATCTTCTTGTTAATAATTTTTGTGCCGTGGGTTTGATAAAAGAGAAACAAGAGAGAAAAGTGTTTGATTATTTGCTAGTTGATATGTGTGTGTATAAGTCTTACTATGGGCTTCCTTTTATACCAGAAGTATTAAGCTAAACCATGGACTTAGAGGTGGTTTAAGGACAATATGTACAAGTGCTCTCCTCCTCCCTAGGAGGAGGACAAGATGAGCTTGGTTATTTGCCATTTGAGAAGACTTGTCTAAGGAAAGTGGTACTTAAACACATGGTAATTTCTAAGGAGGTAGTTTGTATTATTTTTGGTGTTGGTTTTTAATGTGTAACCGGCCACCTATATATATTGGTATAAAATGATATAATTTTTAGGTATTAGGTTTAATTGTGGGTATTTGATTGAATGTAGATTGGTAGACGGGTTTACATTTATGCTAAAAGGTTCCAAAGTGCGAAACTTAACCGTTTTACGTAACGTATAAAAATAAAATATGAAAAGTTATAAATTATCTTCTTAAAAATAATATAACATTTGTTTGACGTAAACTTTTATTTGTTTGATGTCTGTTTACGTTGACTGTTGATTTTTAGTTTACGCGATTTAACTAAACGTTGAAAATTAAAAGTAAACACGTGAAAGTTTAAAATAAATAGCTAAATATTTATTGACGTAAAAGATGTGAAAATATGAATTTTTACAGTCTCCCCGTGTTAAAAGAATTTCGTCCCAAAATTCAGGTTATGTTGCCTTCCGGAGTGGTGTTGATGAAGAGGTGCAGATACTTGTTCTAATCCTCCAAATATGTGCTAACCAACTTTGTTATCTTAACATCGAGAGTATTGTCGGGATGGGTTTTTAACTCCTTGTTTATATCATAAATACCTTTAGGATTTAGTGTGAGATGATGTTGACTTCATATATTAAGGTGGCGTAAAGGTCAACCTAGTTGCTATGGTTACTAATTCAGTTTCCCCAAGTAGACACTCTTTATGAATACGCATACAAAAGTTTTGCTCTTTAAGAATATAAGTAGAAATTTGATTTTGAAAAAATCTTTAAGGTGACTACTTCTCAGCATGGCATGGTCCTTCATGAATTATACATAGGTGATCAGGCTATGTATATTTGAGGTTTAACGATGCGATGCTCATTTTCGTCACAATAGTGTTATGTATAAGGTAGTATCAAAATGGTTTACAGTGTGAGAAAATAATTCACAAGATAAGAAAACAAGGTAGATTATAGGTTGACAACAAAATGATTTGTGAGATGACCGTACGATGGTCTGTAAGATAATAGTTAAACAGATTAAGAGAGTAAAATAATTTATGCGATGGAAACAAAATAGTTCCATAAGGTAAAAACAGAATGTTAGTTTATTTTACGATAGTAAGATAATTTGTCAACGATAGTAAAATGGTTTATCATGTGATAGTGAAATGTTTTATAAAGTCATGATGCTTCAGGGAGTGGTTTGTATGAATGAATGGAAAATTGAAGTAAAATTGATGAAATTTTCGCAACACATTAATTGATAGAAAATTTGAAATCATTCGTGCAGTACAACGGAAATTTAAGAGAAAGTACAATGAGGATTCTTAAAGGAATTTAAGTATAAAAAAATTTCCTATTAGGTTTCACTAGGTAATACAACAAAGTCTCTCCTTACACATTAACATTAAATGTCGTGACACTAGAGTCTCCGCGAGCTTTTCCTTTCCAGTACTTGTCCACATGGTTCTGAAACTTCAATATTGGACACTCTCTCTTGTAATGACCTAGCCCTCCACAGTCATAACAGGTAACTTCAGCTCTCTGTTTTGCCACTGAGAGTCTCTGTTTTGCTTTTGGGACTGGGACAATCTCTTGTTTGATGACCCCTCCGCTTGCAATTGCCATACTTCTCCGCACTCAAGCCAGTATGGTGGAACTTGCACTTGTTACACAATAATAGATTTCTAGCATAGTCTTCCTTGTTGCTTGGCCCGGTAGTGTGTGCTCTAAACATCTTATGCTCTTTGTTTTGTTGTTGGCTAGAGCTTCCATTGTGGTTACCTTCCCACTTCCTCTTATTGCTAGCATTCTCTGCTACTCTGTCCTTCTACCGTTTGGTCTAGCTTATTGACTCGCGAGCCATGCGGGTCTTTGTCTTATAGATAGCAATAGTCTCAATAGCATTAGCCATTTGTTGGGCTATAATCAGCTAGAGTTCCGCAAAACTCATTCCTTGATTTGTAGTTGTCATAGTTCTTCAAGGTCACAAAAATATAATATATAATGAGATTTCGTCCAAAGTAACATCACGACACACAACAGTCGCAAGATGGCATAGGTGTTTCAACAGTATCATGCGGGTTGTCACACCCTGTCAGTGGCGAAAAACAGGATGCGACAGTACAATTCATCGTACAAGATACAAGATCATACACATTACAATTTACAAACATGAACTTGAGTTTACATACATTTTACAAGTTAAAAACTTGACAAAACATGATTACCAAAACCATCTTGACTCAGTCCCCTTGGGTTACACCTTTTCTCTTCCCATATCATTCACATACCTTTTGATTCGACACACCTGAAAATGATACTCGAAAACGTCAACAATATTGTTGGTAAGCTCGTAGTTTGATCTTAAACCCAAAAGCTGTGCCAATATTTCAACAGTGGACAATAGTGCTATATCACAGTGAATATATGCAAACAACCTTAACATCACCGCTAATCAATAATCATATTTCACTTACGCACCTAAAGGGCCTACCAGCTAGAGCACTAAAATTAGTGCAGGACCACACACAAACCTGGGTAGGCATACCCATCCGCTCCAATAATCACGCAAATACTGGGTAGGACCACTCTGACTCCAAAAATCATACTACACATACTATTCACATAGTAGTCATAAAAACAAATAACTGTCCAAAAAAAAACTACATTTCGCACAGATCAATTCAAAACATTTCATAACACATTTAAGTATCATTTTCCCTTAACGAAGAAACAGTAAAAAGTGAGGCTACGAGAACTCACCTCAATCAGCAATAAAAAGCAATCGTACAATCTTAAATAAGGCATAACATAATCAATCTCTACGCAAGTGCACAATGTACCCGGCAACGACCTAATATATACTCACTATATCATTACTTGTACAAAATTATCTTATTGTACAAGTGTTCATCTTTACTCACGCAAAATCCTCATTTTCATCCCAAAATCTCATTTCAAATTTATATCACTCCAAACTCGTTATCTCATACCGTTAACTCATTACAAAATCATCGTCTTATTACCAAGACTTTATCTTGTTATCTAAACTTATCTCTTATTATGGTTGTGTGGTAATTACGCAAAAATGACTCAAAAACACTTGGGCAAAGTGCAACATCAATACAATACAGCTCAAACACCTCAAACCATTGAACGATACAATCGACCAAAATACTCTGCGAAAAACTGATGAAAGAAATGAGCAAGAGCTCAAAAACCAAAGATAAATAATCCACATTTTCGTAATCTATATGATATATATATATATATGTTAGCCTTAAAATATGTCGGCTAATATGGAATTACATTAGTTTACATTAGTCGGACACGCGGGGACTAGAAATGTCAAGTGTAGTAAGTAGATCATGTCCCAGGCTATATATATCCCCTCCATACTTCCATGGAGGGGTAGAGGATAATCATTTGAATTTCATAAAGTGTGTGTGTTTCTCTCTCTAGAAAATACACACATCTTTCCCTCTCTACTTTTCTCTCTTAATAATATGGCAACTTATTTCTTTTATCCTCCCTGACCTCCTGATCGTGTGTTTTAGGCTAGAATCTTTATGGGTAACAATTGGCATCAGAGCCTAGGGGCGTTTTGTGTTCGTGGTTTGCATTTTGGGGTGTTGTTCGAGCTTATTTAAGCTTTTCGTGGCTTATTTTTAAGCCAAAACCCACGGGTTTGTTTGGTTGGTGTCTATTTTGTGCAAAAGCTTGCAACTTTCTTGTTTATTTTCCTTTATATAGGTTAGAAGTACAAGTCAATCCTTGAAAATACATTAAAAGGTTGATCTTTTTAAGGTTTTTGGTTCAAAAAGAGAGTTTGTGTACTTGAATCTTGATTTCAAGTTTTTTGACTTAAAAACGTTAAAGTTTGGATTTTTAAGGTCCTACTAGCTTTAATATACTTAGTTGTGCAAGAAAAATCGAGTAAAAAGGTCAAAAAATGTGTCTTTTTAATATTTTTGAGTTTTGAGTTTCGAACACTTTTGGGCGATTTATACGTTACAACATGCGATTTATACACTCTTTCTACAACAGGCGATTTATACATGTGTTTTTAACACATGCGATTTATACATTTGGTTTTAACACAGGCGATTTATACGTGTGTTTTAACACATGCGATTTATACGTGTGTTTTTAACACAGGCGATTTATACGTTTGGTTTTAACACATGCGATTTATACGTGTGTTTTAACACAGGCGATTTATACGTGTGTCTTTAACACAGGCGATTTATACGTGTGTTTTAACACAGGTGATTTATACGTGTGTTTTAACACAGGTGATTTATATGTGTGATTTTACACAGGTGATTTATACACTGTTTTTCTGGTAATTTTATACACTTTGCTTAGGTAAATTATACACTTCTCTTGGGTGATTTATACATCTCCATTAGGTGATTTATACGGTTTTTTCTTTGATTTGTAAAATCCTATGAAATATTAACTTATTTTCCCGGTTTTATCAAGAATTGTAAAATCCCGTGTATACACTTTTGAGATCCGATTTATGCCGAAATTGGAGACGATTTATACCCAAATTTTGCCAAGAACCAAACTTAAACACCATCCACAACACCAAAGCAAACACAACACTTAATGCTAAAACGATTATTAAAGATTCACTAAAACGTCAACACGGCTATGGAATTTGGACTTTAATGTCAAGTGATCACGGAGTTGATTTGGTATCCCTTATTTGAGATTGAAGTGGGTTTCACGAAGGAGTCTACTTATTTCATCATCGAGACTTCCTTATATTTTCTACCCCTTTTCCCTAAGCCCCCTCTATCGATTGATGAATTGCTTGAACAAATACCGTTATGATTAAGACTTGGCTCATCTAGTTATACCCGATGTAAGGAGTTACATTGTAGTACTCACAGGTTATAGCTATCACTTAAAGGAGTTATGTTGTAGTACTCAGTGTCACACGCAGATGCGGATGTAGATTTTCAAGAGGTGTTGTACTTTTCATATACTTTATGATAGGAGTATAGGGTACTTAGAGGATTTCTTCTGCATCATTCTTCAATCAACAACAATTCAAGCTTAAGTAACAAATTTGGGGATCTTACTTCATTTTCAAGTTTGGTATATCGGGTTTACTTCACTAAGTGGTCACAGCAATAGCCGACAGAATACAAGGTTGGTAAGTTAGCCAGAGAGTAAAAGGTTGAGATGTAATCAACAACTATTGAAGAAAATGGGGTGACCAGAATAAAGAAATATGCTGAATTATCTGCTGCTGAGAAAATTCAAGCTGATTATGATATGAAGGCAACCAATATCATTCTTTAATGTCTACCAGCTGATATCTATTCACTTGTTAATCATCACAGAGTTTCCAAGGATTTATAGGAGAAAGTTCTATTACTAATGCAAGGTACCTCTTTGACTAAGCAGGAAAGAGAAAACTGTATGATGCATTTGATAAGTTTACTCACATCAAGGGGGAATCACTTCATAAGTATTACTTGAGATTCACTCAGCTGATTAATGACATGAACATTTACAACATGAAAATTGAACAATTTCAAGTTAATACCAAGTTCTTAAACAGTCTTCCACATAAATGGAGTAAGTTTGTGACTGATGTCAAGCTTGTAAAAGATTTGCATACTACCAACTTTGATCAGCTTCATGCATATCTTGAACAACACGAATTCCATGCAAATGAAGTCTGTTTTCTGCATGAACATAAGCAAGATCCACTGGCATTTGTTGCAAATCAGCAGATGACACCACCTCACTTCAACACTTATCAGTCTTCATATAACAATCCTCAGCTTCAACAATAGTTTCCACCATCTCAATATGGATCAATTCATCCCACTCAACATTACTCATCTACTTATCCATCAAAACCTCAATTCAATCAATCATCCATTCCACCATAATATCTATATCAGTCTCAAATGAATCATCAAACCTCATATATTCCACAAATTACTTATCAATCACCTTAAGTTTCTACACAACCAATGACTGAGTCACCTCTTGTGGACTCAGGTTTTGATGTTCTGGTATTATCTCCAGGAGATGATCCAATTACTTGTCTCAACAAGGCAATGGCTTTTTTAACAGTTGTTACTTTCTTAAGGTTCCCCTCAACTAATAATCAACTTAAAACTTCATTGAATCCAAGAAACCAAATCACTATTCAAGATGGTAGGGTCATAGTGTAACAAGTTTAGGGGAGACAAGGTCAAAGTTATTCTGGTAATGGTTATAAGAGTAGTGCTACTAGTTCTGGGGGAAATAATACAAGTAGACAGGCAAGGGTTGTTAAATGCTACAACTATCAAGGTGAAGGACATATGGATAGGCAATGCACTCAGCCTAAGCGGCCAAGGAATGCAGCATGGTATAAGGATAAAGCAATGTTAACTAAAGCTCAGGAAGCTGGACAAAGTTTAGATGAAGAGAAACTTGTAATTCTTGTAGATCCAGGGGTTCCAGACAGTCAAGTTGTTTAGACAATCATTCCAAACAATGTTGCTTTTCAGACTAGGGATCTTGATACTTATGATTCTAACTGTAATGATATCTCGAATGCAAAAGCGGTTCTCATGGCTAATATTTCCATCTATGGTTCTGAAGTTATCTCAGAGGTACCCTATTCTAAAACCTATCTTAATGATATGGAAAATCAAAGTGTAACACCCCCAGATTGGGTAGCAACGGAATAAGAGTCCGGGGCGTGTTACTTCTCAGATCAATAACACAAGATGTATATAGAATGACCAAAAAGTCGTTTAAAAACTGATACATTGGAGTTTAACAAAGTATTTGTTACATAATCCGAAGCTTCACTTGTCCACTTGTTCAAAGTACAAAGATTTCTAGCCCATACAGTTATACAAAATGTAATGCTACAAAATCCTTAATGCATGATATCCCAATCAAAACCACCAATGTATCCCTTGTACCTCTTGCTTACTGATCTCCTGAAAAACATTGCTTTAAAATGTCAACAATAATGTTGGTGAATTCATAGGTTTGATAAATTATATATTATAGGACCACAAGATTTTCCAAGTGTATGATAATGCAACAGATGCAGACATCATATAAATGTAATTACGTTGCTTTAAGCTCATGACACTGAAGCTTGATGTGTGTGAATACCAAATTAATGGCCTACAGTGCCCGTGGTGATGTTTTAACCCGCAACATCCTATATTCGACATGGTATACGTTCGTTTGTCCAGTGATAGCTAATCACCTGAACGGGGTTGTCAAACCTAATAGATCTATTCATAAAATTCGCGCTCACAGTCCAGTAATTGATAGTTCATGATAATGGCACAGAGATGGTTATCGCTACTTAGGCAACACGTAATCATAATATGAAACTTAACCACTTGTGTCCAATTGTAAAGCATTGCATGTTTTTCACCCCAAAAACTTTATAAAACAAAAACATGTAAAACGTGGGGCTATGAACTCACCTTGAGTGAGTAATGCCAAGTATATCACAAATAACGCGCCACGCGAATTGATCAAATGCAACCTAATTAAATTAAGGTCGTATAAGTACTAATCACATTAAGTACTCCTACCATGCATAAGTCTATATAGCTAATCACCATCTAAATGTTTAAGTGAAAACATGTTTATAAAATTAAAACGTTTATAAACATACTTTTGGTAAAATCGTCATAACTTTCACGTTTCTAATCCGTTTCTTGCGTTTCTTATGCCCATCTTTTCGTATTAAACGGTATCGAGTATTTGACATTTTTATAATTTTGTATCCCCTGATGAACCGAAAACTTTTACTGTTCATAACAGACATGAGTTTTATAAAATTCGTATTTGTTGTCGTAAAACCCGTAAATGTCGTATTTTATTCGTTATAGCTCCGTTTTAACGATTCTTTCGAGGACGTTCTCGTATTTGAAAGTTCTATAATTTTAGGAGGTTTACAAAAATATAACTTTCTGTCATGAATAGTAACTTTTATAAAAATAGTTTTATAAAAGTATTAATTATCGTAAACTTGCGAATACATAGACTCGTTCGTTATTAATTGAAAAATTACGATTCTTATCATTTTGGAATCCCAAAAATATGTATTATTTGTTAAAAATATCAAACTTGCTGTTTGATATAAATTTTATAAAAATTATTTTATAAACTCCGTTTAATTAACGTATAACTCGTTTTTAACGTAACTTTTTCGTTATTAATCCGTTTAACAAGTTTCTTACCTTTTCGGAATCGTCGTGAAATGTATTATCTTATAAAAACATATTATAAGTATACTTATACACGAATTTGGGCAGAATGTTGGCATGTCCTTCATGAGTCCAAAATTTAGTCTTGTTTCCTTGTTTTCACCTTATGACTTTTACCACTAATCTTATATTTTATATTTATCATATATATTACATGTATATTATGTCCATAGTCCTTTTATTGTCCATTTGTCCAAATATTACAAGTCTTCCATAATATTTAATAAACTATAATTTTCATAATAACCATAAATCACTAGTTTTTATATATAATCATTTTACATAAAAACCATATGTGTCCATGTTTTCTCATCTTGTAGTAACCTCATTCTAGTGATCATATAATATTATCATAAGTCCATAATCAATATTAACTTGTCATATATATTTCTTTAACTTAAAACATATTAAGAGATCATAAAAACCTATTAACCATAATCATTTTTACACCAAAATAACTTGATACAATATTTTCTCATCCTTTTTTTAGTATGATATAAGTAATAACACACAATGTATATAAGTATACAAAATGACCATTACAAGTGCAAACTTCATTTCCATGAATAAAAACTTAAATGGTGATTCAACTAAAATAGATATAACATATGCATATCAATGAAAGTTTACAAGAATATAAAGAGTTACTATAGACCTTAGATGATGAAGATATATGATAAACAAATGCTAAACCCTTGTTTAGCCCTAAAATCCAAGCTTGCACAAAGAAAACCCTTGTTTTCTTAATAAAAACCCTAGCTTTCCTTTTCTTGATTATTACTTGTAAATGGTGATTCATGTTGAAACACCTTAAATAATCTTAGAATGGATGGTAGTAGAGTGTATAGGTGATAAAAGTTTGTATGGATTGTGTTGGGTCTTTGTTTCTTGTCGTGAGATGGTAGAGAGCAAGAAGGGAGTTTGTTTGAATTTTGCTAAGTGAATAAATTGTGAGATGTCTATCTTTAGTAACTTGCACTTATAAGGTAAATGGTCAGAAAGTATGTATTAGTATTCAACACAACACCTGAGTTTTAAGGGTTCTTGTTTTAGTGTTAATGAAGTCAAAGAAACAAAGTAAGGCTAGGTTTTAAATGCAAGAGATGTACCATTGACCAAAGAGTGTAAAAATTGTATTTTCCTATCATACATATGTATGTATGCCGTATGATGTGATGAGGGAGGGAGTATATGTTTTATTTTTATCTTAGCTAGCTTACTTGCATGAATTTATACTAGTTACAACTTGTATAAATTACATAAAGATGTGTTTACTTGCAATTACTTGCATATTGTTTCATTTCTAGTGTAAAAAGTGTAAGCATCATTTATTTAGCTAAATTTTAAATAATCTTTAGCTATTGGGTACAATCGAGGGTATTTGTTGAAGCGTTAATAAATTAACGTGCTTCCGGTTATGCTTAAACGTACATTTATCGCGAAACGTATTTAACTTACGTAACCAATAAAATAAATGAACAACGACCATAATTATTATCAAAATAATTATATAACACATGATTGATGTAAACGTTTGATGGTTTAATGCCCGTTTACATTAAACGATAATATTTGGCGTACGCGATTTAACCTAACGTTTACAATTTCAAGCAAACACGTACAATACAAAAGGTACATTGTGGATTTGTTGACGTCGTCAATGACTTGAAAACACAGGGTGTTATAGACTTCCCCCGTTAAACGAGCCTTGTCCTCAAGGCTCACGATGCAGCACTTGACGACGGTGTGGTCTTGGTGAAGAGGTGTGGATATTTCTTCTTGAATTGGTCTTCACGTTCCCACGTGAACTCAGGACCTCTCTTGGAGTTCCATCAAACCTTGACTAATGGGATTCGGCTTCGCTTCAACCGTTTAACTTCACGGCCTACTATTTCTAATGGTTCCTCAACAAAATGAAGCTTGTCATCAAGATGAAGTCCATCCAACAGAACGGCTAATGGTTCGTCGGCATGACACTTTTTCAGATTAGATACATGAAACGTATTATGAACTCTGCTCAACTCTTCTGGAAGTTCAAGCTTGTAAGCAACTTCTCCAACCCTTTCTATCACCTTAAAAGGTCCAACATACCTAGGGTTTAACTTCCCCCGTTTGCCAAAACGTACAACCCCTTTCCAAGGCAAAACTTTAAGCATAACTTTATCCCCGACTTGGAATTCCATTGGTTTTCGTTTCAATCAGCGTAACTCTTCTGTCGATCCATGAGCGGCTTGCATCTTTGCGTGATCGGATGATTTTCTCAGTGTCTCTTGAAATTAGTTCCAGGACCGAGTATATGACTTCTCCACTTTCAGTCCAACAAACAGGTGAACGACACTTCCGACCATAAAGTGCTTTGAATGGTGCAGCCTTGATGCTAGCGTGATAGCTATTATTATATGAGAACTCGACTAATGGCAAATGGTTAACCCAACGATTTACAAAATCGATTGCACAAGCACGCAACATATCCTCAAGAGTTTGAATGGTCCTCTCGCTTTGCCCGTCTGTTTGTGGATGGTACGCAGTACTCATATCTAAATTAGTACCCAAAGCGTTTTGAAGTGACCTCCAGAAATTTGATGCGAATCTCAGTCACGATCACAAATGATTGAGACAGGTATTCCATGCCTCGTGACCACCTCCTTTAGGTACAAATCTTGAAAGTTTATCCAATGATCATTCTCTCTAAATTGGTGTAAAAAAAAAATCTCAGACTTAGTGACCGGTATACTATCAGACCTAAATTGTGTCATAGCCTTGAGACGTCTTAGGAAGCTTCGTGACAAAATCCATAGTGATGTTGTCCCACTTCCATTCAGGTATCTTAGGTTGTACCAACAATCCTATGGCCTTTGATGTTCAACCTTGACCTTAGCACAGGTCAAAACACATTTTATTTAGCTAACAAAAGTGGCTATGTCGCTTTCATGTGGGCCACCAAATATAGCTTCTCATGTCTGGTACAATTGTCAGGAACCCGATTGAATAGAGTTTTGAATTTGTGGATTCATGCATATCACAGTCCGCAAATCGCCAATAACAATGTAACCAGTCCTGCCATTGAGGCACAGGTTCCATTCGCACGTGGTTCCAACTTTTGTTCTCTAATCGCTTCTGGAAATTTAGCATTTTCAATCAACATTCCCCCAACATCTTCACTCTTAATGTTCTCTGGTTTTTGCGCTTCGGTCTGAGCATTTAAGATCTGTTTGGGAAGATTCAAGCTAATAGTCATAACCAAGGCTCGAACTCTTAACGGTGGTTCTCGTTCTTTCCTTCTCAAAGCATCAGCACTGAACATTTGCTTCCCCGGTGATAACGAAAATCACATCGTATCTCTTAGCCACTCAACCATCGGTCATTGCTCATGTACAACTCTTTTGATACTAAAAATGTGTTCCAAACTCTTTGATCGGTGAACACCGTAACTTAGTTCCATACAAATAATTCTCTAGAACTTGATGAACACCACTGCTCCAAGTCCAAATCATGAGTTGTTTAGTTCATCTTCATGAATTTTTAACTGCGTATGCATAAGAAATCGCCTTGTTTCTCCTTTGCATACAACACAGCGCCCCAAACCTTTCTTTGCAGCATTCACAATATGGACGATGAAATCTTCGCTTCCTTTAGTAATGCAAGGATGGTGCACTGCACAATTTCTTGCTCAACAGTTGAAAGCTTGCTTCATGTTTATCACCCCAAACAAACTGATCTTCCTCTGGGTGAGCTTATTCATTTGGTTTGGCGATGTTTTGAAAATCTTCAATAACTTCGTAATAACCCAGCAAACCTAAAACAATTGACAATCTCCAGTTGGTGACTTAGAGATGTCCAATCTTTAAGGATTCAATCAGGCTGGTATCCACATGAATTACCTTCACTATCGATCCAACGGACTGAGGAACTGTACCTTGGGAACCAAAATCACATTGAACTTGGCATATCGAAACTCTTCCTTCTTAAGCAATTCTAAGATTTGCTTAAGGTGTTCTTCATGTTCTTTCTTGTTCTTCGAATATATCAGAATATCGTCAATAAAGACAATCTAGAATTATCTATTATGGTTTGCAAACCCGATCATAAGTACCAGGAATACGACAGTGCGTTTGTCAAACCAAATTGCATAACATGAAATTCGTATGGCCATACGAGATATTAAACGCAGTCTCGGAATGTCTTCTTCTCAACCTCAATTGTGATAACCTGACCTTAAGGTCGACTCCTCTATTTGAGTTCACACTCGACCCTTGGAGCTGATCAAATAAATCATCAATTCTTGGGAGCGGATAACGGTTCTTCACCGTTAGTTTATTCAATTCCCGGTAATCAATGCACATCCGGAATGATCCATCCTTCTTCTTGACAAACAAGACCGGAGCTCCCCAGGGTGAGGAACTAGGTCTTATAAAGCCTTTGTCGGATAGCTCTTTCAGTTGCTCAGATAACTCTTTCATTTCGGAAGGCGCTAATCGATAAGGCGCCCGAGCTACAGGTGCAGCACCAGGTACCAAATCAATTTGGAACTCCACTTGTCGAGTCGGAGGAAGACCCGGCAAGTCTTCAGGAAATACTTCAGGAAAGTCTTGAACTATTGGTACGTCTTCAAGTCGCTTCTTCTCCGACTTGTCTTCAATACTCTTTTGTAGTACCATGTGCCAGAAAGATAGGAAACCCATTTTCCTGTAACTTCTGCGTTTAGTGCAAGAAAGAGTTTAATCGGTCACATTTCCCTGAGTACTTCATCACCGTGTATGAGGAGAGGAGGAGTGATTTATTTTTTCCATGGAATGTGAACATCTTCTCGCACACACAAAAACCCTTGGTATTTCACAACCAATCCATACCTATTATAGCAGCGAAACTACAAGTACTACAGCATTCATTTCATTGAATTGGTGATTTAGGAAGTTTAATGTGCAACCCTTAAGTATAGTGTTTAACCCAATTATCCTCCCGTCAGCTAGTTTGACATCATAATAGTGGTCTAGGGTAGATGGCATGATGTCAATTTAGGAGCTAAATGCAGTAGACATGAAACTTTAATCGGCACCCGTATCAAATAAGATATAAGCATACCGGTTGTTTAGAAGGAACGTACCCGTAACGACGTTGTCCCTGATTTTCCCCCGCATTTCTCCAACACATTACACCTTCGCTGGACCCTGTCATTCCTACTTAGATTACCATCCGATTGCTCTTGTTGTTTCTTCATCCTGGACATTCCTTCTTAAAGTGCCCCTGACGTCCGCACTCAAACAAGTAGTTTTTGACCCGATCCGGTGCCTCGGTTGTTAAAGTTTGGTTGCCCGCAAAAAAAAAAAATTTCCCATACACCTACAGTCACAGGCGATGTGACCATATTTGTTGCATTTATAGCACTTTGGAGCACACAGACCTTCATGGTGGTAATTGCATTTTGGGCATAGGGGTCTAGATCCCCCGTATGGTTTCTTATCACCCGATCCAGCAGTGTATGCCCTGCCGGTGTTCTGCCTCTTATTTTGTTGTTGTTGTTGATTCTGATTGTTTCGGGAAGTGTTTTCAAACTTCCTCTTGTTTTCAGCTTGTCTTTCTGCCATGGTACTAACTCTCTTGTCCATCAGTTCAGTGGCCATTCAATACCTCTTGCATGGTCTATCTGGCTTTGAAGCCACATGTTTCCATGGATCATGTCGGGCCAATCCTCCGACATACCTTTCATTTAGTCTGACTCCTTAGGGAACATTCAAACAACACAGAAGTCTAGTTCTTGAAAACATTGTTGTACATTACCACATCCAGACCTATCACTTTCAGTTCCATAATTCACCATCAAGGTTCTCATTTCATTTCGTGACAATATTTGTCAGTCATCTTCTTCCTTAGATCGACCTAAGTCATTGAATATGCAACATCATGAGTAACAGTCATAACATAGGAATTCCACCATGTTAGAGCACTTGCTAAAAGAGTACAAGTAGAAAATTTGACCTGTTTATCGACTGAGCAGTGCTATATAGCGGGAAAAATCTCCATTCTTTCAAACCAATGGGTATAACACGAACCACTCCTTCGTGCCCTTGAAATCAGAGGTTTGCACTCATGAAATCCTGGAAGGTCATCTCGACAACGCGTTCAATCCCCTGACACCCGTTCCTGAAGTATGGCTGTCAACGCCATCCGGTTGCGTCACGTGCGGCAAACGCACGACACCTTGGTCTATCATAGCTGGAGTTTGAGCATAGTGAACCGTCATGTGTGGTTGCTGTTGGCTTGGTGTTTTGTGTGACCGGTGTTGACCTTGTGGCTCTTTTGGGGCCTTTTCTTCAATCACAAAGAAAATAACAATATCTGTTAGATTCATAAAATCATAACCATGACAACATTATCCATGATATACTAAGTGAGAAACGCATCACACAGTGAAATGTACAACTAAAATGTAATTAAACAATATAAAACCAAATCGACATTCATTCATCACAAATTTGATTATAAACATGACATAAATACCACATTCCATATATAAACTGGAAACATACATGATTGGTTCTGATACAAAATGATCATAATGTTTAGGTTACAACAAAAAAAACATAATAACCCTAAGCCTTACTAGCCGGGATTCAACCCGTAATACATAGTAGGCTAAATACAAAATGACTAGCCATAACAAAGTCTAATCTAAGAACTGCTACCAGCCTCCTCTGGCACTTCTGCTGTGCCAGGATCGCCCCAACGTGTCCCCGCTGTCCCTGTAATGCAGTAACCTGCCCCTGTAATGTCATCACCTGTCCCTGTAAAGCTGTCACCTGCCCCTACAGTGTGTGACCATTTTTACCCTGAAGTAGATCACTCCCTCTGTATTGTCTGCAAACAGTCAATGTCTGAATAATCATCTACAGTCCGAGTACGATCACAGCTAACAACTCTCTCATCTCCTCAAGGCCTCCCACTTTCTGTCTCTAGCAAAACAATAACAGCTCTCCGTCTACTACGATCCGCTGACTGTAACTCTGTGATCTCTGACATCTGTGCATGAACTGTGGTGCGTAGTGACATAACCTCTGCACGCGCAAGATCACTCGCATCCATAGATTTCCCCAAGCCTCTCTAGACATCCTACCTCAGTCTCCACAAAGACGTTATGTGCATGTCCACGTCTGTCATTAAACAGCGTATTGACCCACTGGCGAATAACTGTCTCTGGCACTGGTCGTCGACCAACATCATATAGATCTCCATCTTGTCTCGCCTAACCATAGTACTATCAAAAAATCTCTCACGGTGTGCACCCAACACTTGGTCGTAGCTAACTGGAGCTCCCTGTAAGGTCTCAACAATCTCATCCCATGAATCCGTGATCCCATATCCAACATATCTCGTCTAGTCATAGTCCTGATACTCTTCTTCCAAGTGGCACAAAGCCGAAATCTGCCTAAGACCACCCAGACGGTCCAAGCACAGCAGCGGCGGAGCTCTCTCCTACCTCATAACTGGGACAAGAGCAATACCAACTCTCTCCGAGGTGGTAGGTTAACCTTGGGTCTATCTGTCTCTATGACTGGCAGAGGGTAACAACAATGGTGGTAATGAAGTAGGAGCTGATGTGGGCATGGGTGGTGGTGCATCTGGTCTGGTGGGGGAGAGTATGAAGGGTGGTGGTAATGGTAGAGAATGGGGAAGTAGCGCAGCTCAGCTCTCATCCTGAATCCATGGCAAGCTCGATAGCCCAACAACGAATAGGACTAGTAGGTGTTTCTGCAATACATTAAAAGGGAGGTGATAGTGGAAAGGAATCTGGGGAGGTGATGAAGACCATGGAGATAGTGTTGATGCTGGTATGGAAGAAAAGCAAGCAGTCTGGCACCCTCCATAATCAGACCAAGCGGTACAGTAATGGCTCGGAATAGTAATCCTATCTGTCATACGATATTCCAGGTGGAGGTGGTGGTGTGGCCGCAGACTCATCAGTCTCAAACGGCTCAGTCTCCTCTGCAGACGGGGCAGTAGCTTAAAGCAACAACTACAGGGATATGCATGAGCTGATTGCGCGTCCCCTCCGCCTCCCTCGTCAAAACCCCAACATCCATCTCATCAATCCTCATCCTCCTCATCGGCGTCGATGTCCCTATCAACGTCTCATCAATGTCCCTCTTGTCCATCATCCGTCATCTCCTCCATCAGCAGTAAAGACGATAGATCCTCCCAGGGTCCTCATGTCAACCTCCTCCGGATCTGCCTCTGTTCAGAATCTGGAACATAATCAGGTGACTAGTGCAGTGTGTGGGGCAATCCTTATCATCTGAGTGATCCTCAGCAAACAAACTCATCGTCAGCATAACTCTTTGACCTGGAACATAAATCTGCGAAAGTGGTGCCTGCACTGGCTCCATCAGGGCCCAGGCACGTAATAAGATGAGGGAGGTTGGCCTAAAGGGCGGCCTCCAAGTATGTTCCTCTGGTATGTAGGTTAGCAACAAGTACTCTTAGTCATCGTTCTCTGTGATCCAAGTCTCATAATCCTAAATGGACTGGACACTGCTGTGTATGTGATTCCCCGAAACATCTGAATCTGACATGACTATATCAGAAAATCCAAAGATAGCTAATTAGTAATTAAATAAGACCCACCCCCCTCATATTAAGTAATATACATTTATATCATAACAAGTTATACAAATATGAATGCAATCTAGTCCAACCAACAAATGCAACAAGAAGTGTATGCATGGAATGTATGCACATATGTATGTCCCGTGTAAAACCCCGTTGTATTAAATTCTTGTTGAAAACGGTTTTATAGTCCCATCAACAATCATTTGACCTGTTTTCTCTAACCTTGGCTCTGATACCAATCTGTAACCCCGCCAAATTGGGTCGCAGCGATAAGGGTCCAGGGGCGTGTTACATTCTCAGATCATAACACAAATGTATATAGAACGAGACCAAAAAAGTCGTTTAAAGAACTGATACATTAAATTTAACAAAGAATTTGATTACAATTATAGTCGAGCCATCACTTGAACCACCTTTTCAAAGTAACAAAGATTTTCTAGCCCATACAGTTATACAAAAATGTATGGAGACAAATCTTAATGCATGATAAATCCCAATCAAAAACCACCAATGTACCTTGTACCTCTTGCTTACTTGATCCCCTGAAAAACATTGCGTGTTAAAAGTCAACAATAATGTAGGTGAATTCATAGGATGATAAATCATGTACTGTAGGACCAAAGATTTCCCAAGTGTAAGATAATGCAACAATTCAAAATCAATATAAATGTACTTACGTTGCTCTAAAGCTCATGAACTGAAGCTTGACGTGAAATAAAAAATACCAAATTAATGGCCTACATAGCCCGTGGAGATGTTTCTAACCCGCAACATCTATAATCGACATGGTAAACGTTCGTAATTGTCCGAGTGATAGCTAATCACCCATCGGTGTAGTCAAACCCAAAAGATCTAAAAAATAACATTCGCGCATACAAACCCGCAATAAACAGTTCATATAAAGGGGCTCAGATAAGTGTATCGCTACTTAGGCAACACGTAATCATAACATGAATCTTAACCACTTGTGTCCAATTGTAAAGCATTGCATGTTTTTCACCCAAAAACTTTATAAAACAAAAACATGTAAAACGTGGGGCTATGAACTCACCTTGAGTGAGTAATGCCAAGTATATCACAAATAACGCGCCACGCGAATTGATCAAATGCAACCTAATTAAATTAAGGTCGTATAAGTACTAATCACATTAAGTACTCCTACCATGCATAAGTCTATATACTATCACCAATCTAAATGATTAAGTTAAAAAAAGTATTATAAAATTAAAATGTTTATAAACATACTTTTGGTAAAATCGTCATAACTTTCACGTTTCTAATCCGTTTCTTGCGTTTCTTATGCCCATCTTTTCGTATTAAGACGGGTTATCGATATTTGACATTTTTATAATTTTGATCCCCTGATGAACAGTAACTTTTACTGTTCACACCAGACATGAGTTTTATTTAAATTGTATTTGTTGTCGTAAAACCCGTAAACGTCGTATTTTATTCGTTATAGCTCCGTTTTTAACGATTCTTTCGAGCACGATCTCGTAATTGAAAGTTCTATAATTTTATGAGGTTTACAAAAATATAACTTTCTGTCATGAACAGTAACTTTTATAAAAATAGTTTTATAAAAGTATTAATTGTCGTAAACTTGCGAAATTCATAACTCGTTCGTTATTAATTGAAAAATTACGATTCTTATCATTTTGGAATCCCAAAAATATGTATTATTTGTTAAAAATATCAAACTTGCTGTTTGATATAAATTTTATAAAAATTATTTTATAAACTCCGTTTAATTAACGTATAACTCGTTTTTAACGTAACTTTTTCGTTATTAATCCGTTTAACAAGTTTCTTACCTTTTCGGAATCGTCGTGAAATGTATTATCTTATAAAAATATAAAATATATATGTAAAAATTCGGATCTTGGACAGAATGTTTGGTTGAGCTTGTTGAATCCATTTTTAACCTTTTCTTTATACTTTACCACTTTTGTATTTTACCACAAGTCTCATATACCATATATGTTATAAATCATACATATATTAAGTGTCCATTGTCCATAGTTGTCCTCTTGTCCAACTTCACAAGTCCATCATAATACTTTATAGTTTATAACTTTCATAAATAATCCCTTTTATTATAAGTTCATATATAGCCATTTTCCATATAAACCATAAGTGTACAAGTTTTCTTATCTTGATATAACCTCATTTTAATGATCATATAACATCAATATAAGTCCATAATTAACCTCAACATGTCATTAGTATTTCTTTCACTTGAAACATATTAAGAAACTATTAAAAACCCTAATTAACCCATAATCATTTTTACACCAAAATAACTTGATACAATATTTTCTCATCCTTTTTAGTATGATATAAGTAATAACACCACATGTATATAAGTATACAAAATGACCATTACAAGTGCAAACTTCATTTCCATGAATAAAAACTTAAATGGTGATTAAACTAAATAGATATAACATATGCATATCAATGAAAATTTACAAGAATATAAAGAGTTCTAGTAGACCTTAGGATGTGTGAAGATGATGATAAACAAATGCTAAACCCTTGTTTAGCCCTAGAATCCAAGCTTGTACTTAAGAAAACCCTTGTCTTCTAAGTAAAACCCTAGCTTTCCTTTTCTTGATTATTACTTGTAAATGGTGATTCAATGGTTGGAAACACCTTAGAATGTCTTATAATGGATGTGTATAGAAGGGTATAGGTTGAATAAAATTTGATATGGATTTGTTTGGGTGCCCTAGTTGAGCCGTGAGCTATAAGGAGCCAAGGGGAGGAGTTTTGTAAAAATTTTACTAAGTGTTTATGTGTATGAATGGTAACTAAGTGTTACTTGCATGTATATATGACTTTCAATGGTCAATGGTCAAGTGTAAACATTCAACAAACATAATCCATGTCTTAAGGAAAGTTGTTGGTCAAGGAAACAAAGGATGGCTAGGTTTAAATGCAATGTGAAGTACTCTTGACCAAGTTGCTAGTAAAATGACTCATTTTCTTATCTCATTGATGTTGTGCCATGTGTAAAGAGTGGGGGGAGGCCTTCTAGAAGGCTTTTGTTATTTAACAATATATCTTGCATCATATACAAGTTACAATTTGTAGTTTGTAATTAAAATGTGTCTATATGCAAGAATTTGTGTATTCTTTTAATTTCTAGAGTACAAGGTGTAAATAACATTTACTTGCCTAAAGTTTAATAAACTTTTAGGTATTGGGTACAATCGTGGGTATTTGTGGAAACGTTAATAAATTAACGTGCTTCCGGGTATGCTTAAACGTACATTTATCGCGAAACGCATTTAACTTACGTAACCAATAAAATAGATGAACAACGACCATAATTATTATCAAAATAATTATATAACACATGATTGATGTAAACGTTTGATGGTTTAATGCCCGTTTACATTAAACAATAATATTTGGCGTACGCGATTTAACCTAACATTTACAATTTCAAGCAAACACGTATAATACAAAAGGTACATTGTGGATTTGTTGACGTCGTCCATGACTTGAAAACACAGGGTGTTATATAGTTGCAGTAAAAAATTTATACTGCTGCTTTAGAAGATTCCTCTATGTCTTTTTAGTAGCATCATTCCCTCCAAACCTTTTCTTAACAGCCTGCAACAATGACTTTTGATGGAGTTAAACTTCAATTAATGTTCATTAGGGATGCCCATCAATAAAGTGCTTCTTGCCTTCAATTCTAACCTCCTTTGTGCCTTTTCTTCAACAATTATTGGAGCAATTATAGTCTTAACACCTTTAATAATTTTTGTTATTGGAGGTGCATTACCATTCTTTATGACTTCCCATAGAGAATAATCAACCACCTAGATGTACTATTCCATCCTCATCCTCCAAAGCTCATACTTACTTGGTTTGAGCATAAGCACTTTTGATGCATCCACCATGTGTACTGAGTCTTGATCCATGTCTTCTTAGCAAAGTTTCTTAAAGCAACAAGCTCTAATACCACTTGTTGATCCCACTTGAATGGATCTTGAATTCCTTAGCTTGTGTAAGGTTTAGTTATGAAAGATAAATCCTACACAACTATGATAAAAAACTTTGTTTGATAATACTAAAGTTTATGAGGAATATAATCTTTAATATAAGAAGAATTCTTCAATGATACAATAATACAAAACAATATACTTCAATAATAAAAGCTCCAATATTATTATTACAAATAATATGAATACTCTCCTAGTATTAGGGTTACAAAACCTTGAAGCTATGACAATTCTATGAATGAATCATTTTTGGTACATCATTCTTTATGCCCTAGGACCTCCTTTTATACACCAAGGAGTCCTAGTCGATTTATAATATATTCCTAAGACTTAGAATATTCTATATGATCTTCTCCATAAATAACTCATACTTATCACGTAAGTAATCTTGATCTTCAAGCAATCTTTATCCTTCCGGCAGTTGTAATCTTTTAGCAGTTGTAACTTTGTACCAGCAACATTAACTTTTTACACCAGCAGTAGTAACTTATACACCAACAGAATTAACTAAGCACAAGCAATAGTAACTACTTAGAATATTTTCTTCACTCTTCATCAGTAGTACTATCTTTACTCTAGCAGTACTAACATATACTAGTAGTACAAAGTTATACTAGCAGTAGTAACATATACTAGCAGTAGTAACTAGCAGTAGTAACATACACTAGTAGTAGTAACTTACACTAGCAGTAGTAACTAGCAGTACTAACTACTTAGCATATTTTTCACTAAGATTACTAACAACACTAAGTTTTGCTTGGCAGCAATAACTCTAAACTGAGCAGCAGTAACTTTAAGCAGCATTAAGAAGCTTTTAATCTCAACAACCTTGCTTCTCTGCATCAGCACACACCCGAATCCTTGATTTCACACATCATAATAAAATACAAAGTCATTTTTTCCATCAGGCAATGACAATATTGGAGCATTACATAAATTTTCCTTTAAGGTCTGAAAAGCTTCCTCTTGTTCCACGCCCCACTCATACTTTTACTTCTTCTGTGTTAGTGTAGTGAGAGGTTTAGCAATCTTGGAAAAATTTGCGATGAAACATCGATAGTAACCAGCCAATCCCAGAAATGACCGTATCTCTGACGCTGTCTTAAGAGCTTTCCAATTCTTCGCTACTTCAATCTTGCTTGGGTGCACATGAATACCATTGCTATCAACTACATGCCCGAGAAAATGTACTTCTTGTAACCAAAATTCGCACTTAGACAACTTGGCAAACAACCTCTCCTTCTTTAGCAGTTCCAAAACTAATCTTAAATGAACCTCGTGATCCTCCTTCTTAACAAACAACACAGGCGCTCCCCACGGAGAGTGACTTGGTCGAATAAAACGTATATCAAACGAATTCAAAGGGTTACGAGTTATCTAATAAGGTAGTAAATGAATATCGAATCAAAGGCTAGGAAACATATAAGGGATTTCACAGGTGAAAAGAGAGGCAAATCAATTGTCATGAGAATCCTTTAAAGAAAGGATAGAATATATGTTCTGATAGAAGACGCAAACGAAAGAATCAACAAGCGCACCACAAAATAAAACGAGCACATATCGAATAACGATACGTATCAAGATTGATAATTGAAAAGATAGAATTCTTATACCAATAATCGACTTTACTCGAAAGACCCAACTAAATACTGTTTGTATAAAATTCATTTTAAAACAATAAAGAAAGTCGTTTTTAATATAAAAAATCATTTTAATTTAGAATTCTTCTTGAATATAATCTTTATAAAATTTATTTTTAAACATGGTTGTCATGAAATCCAAAGACAGTTATTTGATGGTGTATCACATCTTACCATTATGTATCATTCTAAATCTACCTTTTATGATAACAAATAAAAATACAATTTATCCAGCATATAAAAAATATAGTTTCATATCTCATTTGTAAAGATCATTTCAAACATATCTTATTCACAAAGTTCATTTTAAACATAATATTGACAGTCAACCGGTATCACAACGTATTCATAAATCAATTAATAAAATAGTTTTCCCCCAAACCTCATCAAGATATAATTCAAAAGGGTTTTTATAGTTCGTCCTCAATATAAAATATGTAACTCAAACAAAGGACAACGTAATATCGAAAAGTATTGCAAAATACCGTAAGGGCTCTGACACAAATCTAGGATTAGAAATTGAAAGAGAGTATAAAGAACCATATAGTCAGAATAAAATTCAAACGAACACGTATCAAAGAAATTCATGCAAAGACATTACGAACCAAAAGAGGAACATAAAGATGCTTCCATACTAACTATCAAAAGGACAACATAAAGAAGCATCGGTACTAGCATGTCGCAAATATGTTACCAAAAAAACCAAAAGATGTCTAAAAGAAGGGAGTAAATATCCGCATTAACATGTTACGAACAAATAGTGTTTCAAAGAAAACTCAAACACTTTTGCATGTAATCAATGCAAGGAAGGAACAAATGAGACATACCAATAACCAAAGCAGCAGTTCCAGTCAACCAATATATATTAAGACGCCAAATGGGAATGATGGAACATTCGTACAGACATGGTACGAACAAGGAATGCTAAAATGAGAGTTAGATATCCTGAACGAAAAATCAAGCAAACGAACAACCTAATAATCATAATAGTAGAAATAAGAGGTATCTAATATATTCATAATTGTTAGGTAGAAAGAAACTTGTTGACTATGCTAGGGTTTATAATAAGTGGGTTATGCCCTTATAATATCGACATGGGCTACTAATAGACCTATATGTTTAAGATACATATGACTAATACGCCTTCTCAGTTTGAGCAGGAGATGCGCAAACACTCAAACTAGACCAAAAATCAATAAACAAAGGGGATGGCAACCCCTTAGTGAATATGCATGCATACTATAAACGCGATGGAACATAGAGAAAACAAACATGACCAGTAGCCACCTGATCCTGAACAAAGTGAATATCTATCTCAATGTGTTTGGTGCGTTGATGCTGAACTGGATTGAAAGATAGATAAATTGCACTAACATTATCACAATAAACCAATGTAGCCGCGTGTAGTGGAGAGTGAAGCTCAAGAAGTAGATTTTGAATCCATGCAGTCTTGTAAAATTAGGCCATGTGTTGCAATAGACGAGTAGCCTCCTATACACGAAATGCTATATGTAAAAGGTGTCTTTATCTCACATAGTTACATATAAAGTGATTTACGTTAACTGGTGTTATTTTTCTATTATATTTTGAAGCAAAATTGTTGATTAGATCTTTATAATCAATAATTTTTGACAAATACAAAGCCTTATTAAGTTTGTAAACGTGATTAGGTTTTTCAAAATCAATAAAACCCGAAGGTTGATCCACATAGACTTCTTCGTTTATAAAACCATTTAGAAAAGCACTTTTATCATCCATTTAATATAATTTAAAACCGTTTGCACAAGCAATAACAAGAAGTATTCGGATAGATTCTAATCTAGCTACCAGAGCAATTTTTTCGTCATAATCTATGCCGTCTTTTTAATTGTAACCTTGTGCTACTAACCTAGCCTTGTTTTTAGACACAATACCATTTTCGTCTAACTTATTCCTAAACACCCATTTAGTTCCTATCATCGATTGATTCTTAGGTAGAGGTACTAAATCCCAAACATCGTTTGCTAATCGATTTAATTCCTCTTGCATAGCTACTACCCAACTTTCATATTTTAGAGCCTCATTTATGTTCTTAGGTTCTATGATTGAGATAAAAAAGATATATTACTTTTGTTTTGTGCTTGTGATCTTAATTTTATTTCATTTAATCTTCCAATGACTTTATCTAATAGGTTATTTTTAGATTCCTTAATGTTTACGACTACATCATATTCAATTGTTTAATTTTCTATGTTATTGTCTAAATCTTCTTGATTTTCAATGGCTTGCTCTTTACTGATATCATCATCCACCAATGGTCACAATTTGGTAGGATGAGGACTTTCATCAAAAGTCACGTTGAGTGACTCCTAGACTTTCATGGTATGTTTGTCTAAGATGATGTAAGCTTTGCTAATTTAAGAATATCCTAGGAATACACCTTCGTAAGACTTTGGGTCAAATTTGGTGAGATAGTCTTTTGTGTTTAATATGAAGCACTTGCTTTCAAAAACTTTGAAATACTATAGAGTAGGTTTCCTACCACTATAAATTTCATAAGGGATTTTTCTTAATATTGGTTGAATCAAAATTCTATTTAGATTGTAAGTTGAAGTGTCAAAGGCGTTGCACCAAAACTTTTGATGAATGGATTGTTCATTTAACCCGGTCCTAGCCATTTCTTGTAGAATGCTATTTTTCCTTTCTACTACCCCATTTAATTGCGGAGTACGTTGAGCCAAGAAATTATGAGTTATGCCATTTGCATCATAATACGATCTGAATTGTACTTTGTTTTCAAATTCCCGACCATGATCCGTTCTAATAGAAATAATTAAACATCTTAGTTGGTTTTGAATTTTCTTACTAAAGATTTCAAATTGTTCAAAAGCTTCATTTTTAATTTTCAAAAATTTAATCCAAGTATATCTTGATAATCATCCACTATTACTAAAGTATATAAGTTACCTCCGTAACTTCGGATAGCGGATGGACCGAATAAGTACATGTGTAAAAGTTATATACACCTATTAGTCGAAACCATATATATAGCCTTATGGCTAGCATGTGCTTATTTTTTGATTTTACAAGCGTCATAAATATGTATATCGTATTTAACTTTGGTAAATTTCTAACAAACTCTTTGGATGACAAAGATTGGATTAAACACATATTGTGATACCCGTGATCAAACCAGGTTAGTTTAACCATCAATGTTAGTCTAACTAGGTGTTATGAGAGTTGAGTTAGTGTGCAAGATTCAATTAGTGCATTTGATATTGTGTGATGAGGTATATGAGTTGCAATGGATGTATGAGAAGTTTCAGTTTAGATATTTAGTTATTTCATTTAGTTGGAAATGATGATTTTGAGATAGTTATTCGTTAGTCATTTCGTTAATCGTAGCATTTGGAAATAATTTAGAAAACTAAGCATTGTTAATTTCAATTCAATGTTATTAAATAAAGTTGGATTTAATGATTTAATTATATAGTGGGTGATAAAAATATTTGAGGAAAATTATAGGTAAAATAAATATTTATTGGTTAGAAATTATGTGTAAACAATTAAGGGGTTTTCAAGTAAATATGTAATTTAGTTTTAAAAAAATATAATTAATATATATAAAGGGGTACCAAAATTTTTAATAAAAAAATAAATTAAGATGTTTGTTTGGGTCAACGCAGAGAAAAGAATGGGAGGAGCCCGAATTTGATTAGGAAACTAATACCCTAAAAGTTATTTATAAATAATTTTCATTGTCAAACCCTAAATCAGTTTTTGGAGTTTTAAGGTGGAGAATCGTGTGTTTCGCGGTTAAAGATTTTTGGTATAATCCCTAACTTAATCTTTTCTTTAATTCAATAAATGGTAACTTTTTAATTGGTGGAATTAGGGTTTCATAAAAATACAAAAAACATGATTGTTTGATCATTAATAATCAATTATGGTGTAATTAGAAGCGTATGGATGCATTTGGTTAGGTTTGAATGTTGTTAAATTCAGGATTTAAATTAGGCAAATTTTTAGGTCAACTTGTAAGAGTCATAACTCAGTCATATTTAAAGGTTTTATTGATTTTCTTGATTCTAAAATTAAACTTAGAGAGTCTACTTTCCAACAAATATGGTTTCGTGAATTCAATGTGAGTAGAAGTCAGTCAAAATATTTATACAAGATTCGTTGTGGAATCTGAGTTTTTGGGTCAGATTTAGGTTGTGTTTGTAAGGTCAAAAATCTTATCAAAACAATTTTTTCTATTCATGAGGTTGCTACTTGAGTAAGTCCTAGGTATCTAGTAACTCCATTATTTTTCCTAGATTTTTTCAAGGTGCCTAAATATGCTTAATGAGGTCAAACATTTTGGTGTGCGATCAGATCCGAATCAGGTCAGTTTGTGTTGTTGATTTATTTTAAAATAGTTAGACATATTTTCATTGGTTGGAAAAATTAAAGCAGTTTCATAACTCCTTAAAGTAGATGTCATCCGAATATGGGAGTTAGAGGAGGTCATTTAGTATTTTATAAAAATTCGTAAATGACTTTAAAATTCTATAGAAAACTGAAAATGTGAACACTAGTTTAAAACATGTATAGAGCTTAAACAATATGTAGGAATCATGATGGGATGTTTATAAATGTATTTTAGACATTAGTATCCATCAATTGAAAGGTTACATGGATAGGGCCGTAAAGCCTTGACCATGTGTAACCCGTTTATTATGTTGTGTAGATTATTGCTTGGATTTTTAGCGCGCATTTATGAAGCTTGAGGTGAGTTTCTTGTAGCTGATGTGCTGTCGTGTAGGATCAATTTATTAATTACCAAGTTTTAAATTTATATTTTGTTGACTTCACCTAAAACAACACTTTCATGGGCAGTGTACCCGATCAATGGGAGTTTCGTGGTAAGTAGGGTGTCGAACACTAAGAGCGGGTCGTTAACCTTATATTCTATCAGTATTTTAATTACTCTAATTAAGTTAATTCTAATTACTTGTTAAACCTATGCAATATACGCTTCTAACGATAGATGGGGGGTTTTCAGCCTGAGAGACTGACACAGGTTTTTTGGTGACAATAATCAATTCTAAACACAATAAACATGCAAGAAAACAATCAGAAGAATAATAAAGCGGTACAAGCCAAAAGATAGAAAACTGTATTAGCCATATTAAATCAGATTAAATGCTGGTTTGTTTAATTAGTGCAATGATTTCTTATCTTAAAGCGGCATATCATTCTTATGACTTTAGCGGGACATCATCCTAAGACCTAGACACGTTGAATCATGCCACAATTAACGTATCCACATAAAGCATCTTTTAGTTTAATTATAATCTATCTTGGATTTAAAGCAATGGTGATCTTGATAAACCCTAGCCCATCGGGACTTTACCCACTTACTGTTTAGGGGTCACTTACCGGTCTAACTAAGCTTTTAATTTAAAGACAAAGACATAACGTTATTTGTGATCCTATTGGTCCAGTAATATAAAAAACGATATGGAGAGCTATCATAGTATCTAGCTCACGTGTTAGTCGTAACTAGACCCAGTTGAATGATAGGTCGCATATTCAAACACGTAAACAAGTATCATGTGATAAACATAATTAAACTTTCAACGATAAATTAAGAAAATTGGTTTTTAAACAAACTAAACATTAAATCATCTTTAAGATGTCTAATACCACCATTGTAATTATACAAGCGTGATCAATTAACCAAGGTAAAATGAACGTTTTACCGAATGATACCAAAAATTAAATGATTACAAGAGTATAGGAATTACACGGTGTCTTCTATGGAATCGTGATCGATGCTTGACCTTTGTTGCTATTATTTTCTTCAAAAAAATATCTTTTATGAGTATGGTATGAAGAATACGATTTTGCACACTGAAAACTTGTTTTTGAGTTTTCAATTTATAGTCTCTGAAAAAGCCTGGATACGCCATATTGGGCTAGGCCAATATGACGTATTGGGGTGTATCCCTTAGAGTGCGCGCAAAGTTTATGATCAGTATTATATACATTCCCAAAATATAAATATCTTCGTATCTCTAAATAGTTATCTTCATGGATACGACGTATGGCAGAAGGTGAATACGCCATATTGGGAATTGTTGATACGCGTTTTCTTGTGAAGACTCGGCGTTGATACGTCGTATCTTTTTTTTTGTGGATGCGGCGTATTGGTCAGAAATGAGTAATCTTCAAATATCTTCATTTTATCTCCAAATTATGCGCCTTTTAGCATGTCTTCATAAATCACTCATTAATTATTGCAAATAACACTTTTAAGCAATTAAGTATAAATTCTTGCAATAATTATATAAAATGGTTAGTTTATTTAGGATAAATAACGGTATAAATGTGACGTTATTTGATGTCATCAAATATCCCCCCACTTGAATCCTACTTGTTCTCAAGTAGACTCTAGATTATATTGAAAATGTATCCTAACCGAAGTCAAGGATTTTTTCCGTTTAAGCACTTCTTTTGTTTTAATCACCTGTACAAGACCAAGCACCTCATGAAATATGGAAATGAAAACACTCAGATCACTCATCTAATCTAGGGTGTAACATTTAATTGGTATGCTCAATTGCTCGGTTGTGATGAGCTTGTATCATAAGTTGGAAAAGATACTCTCCACAATCTAGAGCTAAGGAGAAACAAGTCAAAGGTAAAGAGGGTTTATTGAAGGCTAAAGGGTTAATCATTCTAACATTCTTTCACCGATTGTACCCACTCCAACAAGTCAGATTAAGCACATTACACCGGCCGCGATTAACGACGGAATAGACATGTGTGTTCGAACACATCCTTATTCGAGTTTAACCAAGGGTTAGGATGAAGAACGATATAGGGTAGGGATCTTCTAGTGTTCACCAAAAGTAATAAACCAACAAGGCGTCTAAATCACGTATACATGGCCGAAACGACGGAATAGACATGCATGACCCAATCCAACCTAGTTCATTCGCGTAAAACCTAAGGTTAGTCATTAGGAAAGGGAAGTAAATGGTTGTTAAATAAAATTCACAAAACAAATAGATTTATCTTGAACAAATAAGGTAGCTAGTAACTTTTCCTGACCGTTCCATGATAAAGACTCAAACATATAAACAAACGCCTCGATCACAGAAATGACAAAGACAACCTAAGTTGGCATTCCCATAACGGTCAACTTCCCTTACATCCCAAAATTACATACTTTTACAAAAGTGGTGATATCGGCCACTTAATACAAAACTATACATCATGATTTTTATCCATGAATAATCGATCCTTCCAAAAATTTAATCAGTTTAAGTTTATCGAACCGACTATAAATCTTCCTTCTCTTTTTTAATGCATTTTCTATTTTTCCATTTTTTTTTCATAACACAAATCTCGGTGCAATTTCATCGTCTTCACATTCATAATTTTTCCAGATAATTTTTCCTTCAACACTTCACTTCGGACATAATACATAATCGCGAAAGTAGAAAAATACACGAGCTACATATTTTCCCATTACATAGTGTAATTTCCCGACCTAACCGGAGATAGAAAATTTCACTTTGACACAAGAAATACAAAACTTTACACAAAAGCAACTACCAACTTTGACCCATAAATAGTAGCCCGTATTGAACTAATACACCGTATTCACTATACACCATATTGAGTTTGCTCTATACGGCGTATCAAACCCAAAACTCCCAATACTCCGTAATGGATGCCTTATGGATACGGTGTATACATTTCTGATCTATATGACATATTCAATTCCTAATATGTCGTATTTACCCAAAGGTCAAAAAAATTAATCTTTCCATGTACTGATTTAGTTTGATTTTATAGATATGACACAGCTACCAGTTAGGGCTCAGAGATACCCATGGCTGAGATACAAGGTCTAGGGATATACAGAGGAGGTAGTTTAGGATTTCGAGCATAGGCTGGCTGGGATATTCAGTAGACGGGTACATCAAGTATAGGTTTTAGTCTTCTAGGGGATGACTAAGGAGATGAGTATGGATATAGGTGCTAGGTTGAGTATGAGGCACAAAGACGTAGATGGAGTAGTGGTATTTACTAGCCACATCTAGAGAGGACTGTTTGACATTAGAGGGTTATTGGTTAGGGAGCTTATGTTGGAGTTTTTCAACACATGTAGGTTTGACGACTTTGTTTTGGATTTAGATACCGAGGGTGTTTTGAGTTTTCATTTAGGTGGGGCTAGGCGTACCATGAGCTGGAGGAAGTTTATTTTAGCTACAGGTCTGCATACGATTAAGGAGATTGATACAGATGGGTTTAGGAGTGATAACATCAAATAACGTCTATTTTATAGCATCATTTATCCTATGTAATTAACCCATTTTATGTGATTATTGCAAAGAATTGTTACTTAATCATTCATATTTGAGAATTGCAGTAATTTATGAGAGTAACTTGGTGAAAACTGACTAAAGAAGGCACGCATCATGGCATAAACGAGAGAAATTATAAAGATACTATTCTGAAGACCAATATGTCATATCCATCAAGGAAGATAGGACGTATCTGTGCCTGCACTCACCAAAGACCACGAAGACAACAAGTTCAATATGCCATATCCAGAGAAGACCAATATGCCGTATTGGAGATATAGTATGTAAATATTCTGGAAGATATCAAATGTGGTCCCTACTCCAAGAAAAACCCAATACGCTGTATCTAAGACATTGGATACGCTGTATCGACATCGACTCCAGACCCTATAAATACAAAACTTAAAAACAAGTTTTAAGTGTTCTAAATCATATTCTCGATACCTAAACCACAAAAGTCGATTTTCAGAGAAGAAAAAAAGCAGAAGAGGTCTCGCAACGCATTCCAATCCATAGGAGACAACGTGTAATTTCTTATACTTTTGTAATCGTTCAGTTTTTGGTATCATTCGTTAACTCGGTTAATTTACCTTGGCTAAGCCATTACTCTTGTATTAATTATGATGTTTGAAGGCTAATACCTTTGGGTATTATAAAGATCTAAATGTTTGGTTTTGTTTATATCTCGATTGTTTAATTTATCGTCGTATGCTTATTTATGTTTATCAATTTATACTTGTTTATGTGCTTTAATATGCGACCTATCATTCAACTGGATCTAGTGATACAGACCAAGTAATCTAGATGCCAGGATAGCTCTACATATAGTAATTTATACATCTAGAGTAATAGGATCACAAGTATTGTCCCGCTAAATTCGTGCTAGGATACGCTTCTGGCTTAACTAGATAACGAATATTGCCATGGTTTAGTAAATAAGTTGACTAGCATGTAAACCTAGATAATTCAACAAATAACGTTCTGATTCCATTAGATAGTTGGACAAGTGGACTACTAGTGTATAAATCGCCATTAAGCAGTAAGTGGGTAAAGCCTCTATGAGCTAGGGTTTAACAAGATCACCATTGCTTTAATCCCTAAGATAGATTATAGTCAGCAAATAAAGATGCGTTATGTGGATGATTTAATTGTGACAGAAGTAATGTGTCTAGGTCTTAGGATAAAGTCTTACTTAAGTCTAAGAATGATATGTCACCTTGAGATAAGTAATCATTGCACTAAATAAACAAACCAACTTATAATCGGATTAATGATGGCTAATATAGTTTTCTATTATAATGCTTGACTACTCTTTTATCTTTTGTTAATTTTCTTACGTGGGTTAGAAGTGTCTTGAATTGATTGTAGTTACCACCAAACCCGTGCCAATCTC